>OFHS01000682.1:22281-34707 GCA_900245855.1 Calvadosia cruxmelitensis
GCAGAGGTGGGAAGTGCTTGCTAAAACACATCCGCCTCAAGCGCAAAATTTCAAAATTTTAAAACAGGAACAAAGTCCTATGCCTGTGGGACACACGCGGGCAGCCACGCGAGTAGCGATTGTTAAAATTTGTACAGTAATAAAAATACTTCTCGATCGAAACTGAAAATCCACCAGTGACGTCATCGCAGCCATGTGGCGGAGAACAAAAGGCAGCCCACTTACCGCATTAATATTTCATCACAGCCGAGTGCTCAAACTGCAAGACGGCTGCTATGACAGTAGACTGAAGTATTTCTTATCTCGCAACAAAACGGCAGAGAGACAGTCAGCGTCTTCCCATTACAACAAAGAATTCATCACAGGCTTAATCAAGTGAGCCGATCTAATTGATAAAAGGGCAAAGTGGGGGGTAATGCTTGGAGAATGCTTGCAGCCTAGTCATACCTTTCGATCAAGTTCTGATTTTGGCGGTCCATTTCTCTGAGTTCTGCTGTTGTTCCCGTTGGGTTGTTTCCCTGAGTCTGTCGCATCGCTTGCTGGTACATCTGTCTTACTTTCTGTCGCCGGTAAATCGTCAAAATCAACACCTGAATCAACAGATGAAGGACTGTGGCTGCCGTCTTCTTTCTCTTCTTCTTCAATTTCTTTCTCAAGTAACACAAGTTTAGGAGCGTGAACTCCATACTTCCATGCTTTCCTTGCGACCTCCATCAGACAGATAACTATCTCCCTTGCTCCTTCTCTGTAGTCTTCCGTTTCAACAGCGTCGTTGGATTCAAATAAGATCACCTCTGGTATTTTGTGAGCACGGCACCAATTCAAAAACAAAGTCACGTTTTCCCTGGCCTTGAACTGCGCCGCGCGTCCTTTTTTCGCCGTCCTAGGGTGATATCTGACGATGAAATCAGGAATCAACTGGGCATGTTTCCTTCCGAATTCTGCGGCATGATTCTGTATAAGTTGTACCAGTTTGCACAACAAAACACCATCTTGAAGAGCAATAAAGAAGTACTCGGGTGCTATGACCTCATCAGGAAACAACGTTGAAAGCCACTCGCATTCGTCCTCTATCATTGCAAATATCAACTCGTTTTCTTTCTCCCATCGTTGCACAGAACCCCAACTTTCGGATCGCAATTTTCTGAAACCGCTTGACCTAAATCCACCATCACCTTCGTCATTGATGATTCTCCGTTTAACAACTTCAGGACTGTCGCCATCTTTTGTCGTGTGATACATACCAGAATGTGGACTGTTCATTCTTGACGAAATGGGAGCGTACAAAGCTCCTCCTTGGTAATGTTTTGAAACGCCAACTTCTTCGCAACAACCAACAACCAGAACACTTGCTCTGCTCTGAGCCTTGTTCCGTTATAACCATGCGATAAGACCACAGAGAACAAGCAGGAAGCTAGTCAACTAACCATTCATTCAGCCAATGACCAAAGCAAACAATCAAATCACCCCAATAGCATTGTCTATTTACAATCCATCCATCTTGTCCCGTTGTTGAACTTTGTGGCGTCGGCAGAGTTGAACGCAAAGTCTGACGCTCGTGTCGCGCGCATATCGTGTTTAAAACAATACGAGCGAGATGATTGGTCTGACTTCCTGTGGCGTCATTTCTGTATCTTTTTGAAATTTCCCCAACACCGAAGGAGAATTCCTTCACAACACCGTTCCAATGTTGCGATAGGAAGCGTGGCGAATCTTAGAGTACCCCACGGATAATCTGTTTGTAAACAACTACAACAGATTAAAATGTCTTTGAACTATCATTTTAGGTGTAGATTAACGAGACAATTCAAAAAGGATTTAGCTAATAATTGCTACACCATTCACACACACGCAGGGCTGCACGTGGTTAAATTGTAATAAGCTATTTCAGCAAGGAGCAATTTCCGATCTGATGGCATGGCGCTGGCGGCTATTAGCAAGGCATCCTCGCGGCTGTATTTGAAATTTGCCACAGCCATTGATTACAGAACCGCTTGTAAACAAAACAACACTTCGGGCTCTGTCAAACCAAAATTGGAAAAAAGACCTGGATAAAGAATAAGTAAGATTTTAATTATTATTAATAATAATTGCAACAACACTTTCGACACTTATCATAAGCCTTTGTTCAAGATGTAACGTCTGGTTTTGATTTGTGTTTATATTAACGATGGTTAACCGCGGCGGGGTTCAAATGCGGTTTACATTAATGATGTCATCGCACTATTTTTACATTTTTATTATGCACCTGTCAGCACAATTAATCTGCCGCCATTTTTAAACAGGGCTCCTTACAAAAGCGTTCCTTTCATTTCTTCGAAGTCAGCAAGTTGAAAACTTGAAGAACGGAGAGCTCGACTGTTTGGCCTGACCTGCAGAATATCCTAGGAATCAGCCTTCTGCAAGCTACACCCCAGATTAGCAAATCATAATGTCGTCTAATGCAAATGATCAACGTCTGCGGCAGATCAAAATCAAGACTGGTGTCGTGAAAAGGTTCGTGAGTAAAGTCGCCAAACTCGACTTTGTCGAAGTCAATTCGACGACTTGTTTACAAATCTCCATGCGGCTTGCGCCCTTGCAGCTTGCACTTAGTGCCATTCAAGGGATTTTTATAGTTCATACTTTCTACCCAACAATGATGTGATCTTGTCTTCAGTCTTCAGACCATTAGTCCATTATTCAAGACCTGGTGGCTAGACCTATGCTCTCTGCAGAGACTGCAGTTCAATCTCTCATAATTGAGCATAATGCTAAATTATGCTAGCCTTTGTTGAATTGCTGATTTTTCTACGAGAAGACCTTAACATCTAAATTTATATTTGATAAACAGGGAGAGGGAGGGAGTGCAGCAAGTGCTGCTTCTAGCCAACATCTTGGGGTTTGAACATGATTAATACCAACTTTTTAAGATGTCCGTGGCTAGCGCCACGCCTATTACCAAATTACAGTAATCTTCACTTCTTTGTTGCAACCTACAAACTTTGCAGTAGGGTCCTGGCATCTATTTTAAAGTAAAATGGTCCATTGAATTAAGTGAGTCTGCATTGCAGCGAAATTTAACAGATGACAGCATTTTGCTTCCAATATCAATTGTTTGTTCAATTTTATTCACATCTGAGATGATACAATCAGAAAATTATATACAAAGTCAAAGTTACAGAATGATAATGTGAATACGGCAAGTAGGCCCTACTGGCTGTACACAGCACTTACATAATTAATGTCAATTGTGTTATCATAATGTGTTGTTGGGACCCAAAATACTTCCTATACAATTCAAGAGACAACTTTTCTTTGCTTCCCTTCAAGAAATCAAAGCATGAAGGAGCCACGGGGTCCTTCTTTGCTTGCATGTTAGCTTTTTCAGCAATTTGGGCAGAGCGGCATGGTGCCAAAGTTAAAGGAGTGGTTCTCAGCTCTCCACAAAGTCGGCGGAATGCTTTCCTGTTGTTGGCAGTCGCCAGCAGTTCCTTGAAATTTGCCTTGATACCATCAAACCAACTAGCAGGTGGTCTCCAACATGGCATTGGACTGTCACCAATGTCATTCATCATTGTAACAGGTGCCAAGCCACCGGCTCGTAGAGTATGGCCTGCGAAGCCAATCTCAAGTTCAACCACATGCCTGTGGCTAAATAGGTGTCGATCTCCACTTCTTTTCTGGTAGTTTAGTTATTTAACTGTAGATTAGTAAAATCATAGTTATCTTGGTAGCCTACTGTCTCACAGCACACTTTATTGTATCATTCACCAAGGCTTGCAAAAGAGACCCAATCATACGAGAAAGAGGCTTTGCAACAGGAGCAGAAGATTGAGAAAATGAAGGCCGATGGGGCAGATGAATATGACATCAAGAAACAGGTAATAATGATTTCTTTACTTTTATAACTCCATTTTCAAATAATTGCTCAATTGTTATTTAAATACAATAATAGACTTCAAGATGTCACAAGTCAGTGGGTAAAGTGACAAAAACTAAACCAATCCTAGTTTGTTAATAATTACATCTAAAAGTAAACTATTCAAGGTATACGCTATAATGTCCATTGCAGAAATTATGAGGAATTAAAGAATCTAGATGCCAAAAGAACTAGAAGCCAATATTTCAACCTCAAATTTGTTTTCACATGCCACCTCGGCTTATACAGGCTTGCTATTATAAGTGCCTATCGGTTTACATGCTGAAACAGCAGATTAAGGAGAAATTTAGGATCCAGTTTATCCGCAAGATCGGCTATAAATACATCACAATTACATACGATAACAGCCTTGTAGAAGACGAAGATGGAGGCTTTTGCATTCCGCATAATATATATTTGATAGAGAGAAGTTGCTGGTCCCACGACAGGGAGAAATTCCAAGGAGTAAATATGATTGTCGGTGCCAGAGCTCTATGTCGTGAGACACAGCGTAGATAAGAGGACAGCGACGAAGTACAGACGGGAAGAGGATGATTACAAGATGACACAGCTACATATTGTTACAATCACCTGACTACACAATGACAACATCAAGTTCACATTGACCGCGCATCAGCCACTACAGCCTCTTTAACAGGTTTGAGTAGCAAACATGCATACGTTATGCATAAAAACAAACAAATATTTGTGAAATCTAGATATAGATGAGTAGTTGAGTACATTTATAATTTAGAGCATTAATTATTTTTATGTAGATCGAAGTACTCAATGAATCTCGCGCCATGATACCAGATGGACAACGAAGATTGAAGACGGCCCATCTTGATCTTGAAAAAGAACTGGTAAGACTCATCAGATTGCATTTAAGAGCAAATTGCTGGCCTTTTATGCAGTGAAACCTGTCTATAATGATCACAGTTAGGACCTGAGGAAAATGACCTTTCTAGACAGATGGCCTTTCTGTCCATGTTGATTTCTATAGAAAGTGTCAGTCTGGGGTTGTAAAGAGTGGCCTTTATACATAGGTGGCTGCTCTGTAGAGGTGGCCGGTAATATAGGTTTGACTGTAATGAAATATCTTAATTTTCTGATGACTTGACATCTCGAGAATCTCACAATGATGTTGTTTGTATTTTTGTATTTATGTAAATAATTATGTATAATTATGGGTATCTTCACAGAACCGGATATGAAGTGGATGCTTGTTTTAACCGGGCCGTTCAGAATATAATGGATTAATGGGTAGTGTTAAGATAAATACATGGCTGTAAAAGTTATATTTTTAAAGTAACTACTTACAGGCCTACTTAAAGTTATTTTCTCTCAAAAGTGAACAGTTACTTGCCAATGTTACTATTCTCTAAAAGTACAGATTCTTCTAGTTACTTTTCAGTTAAAGTAACTAGTTACAGTATAGTTTCAAAATTAATTTCATCGATGTTAGCATAAAAAGTGGCATAACATTTTTATTATTGTTGATAATGCCGATTTACCGTTTCATTTTGCCAGGCATGCTTAAAAGCTCTGAAGCATATTGTATGCGCTCACCATAAAATAAAGTCGAAATTTCAAAAATTAACAGTTGTAAACGAAATAACTTGATAAAGCTACTACTGTATAATCATATGAAATATAATATAAAGTATTACATTATATTTTCGTACTAGCAAAAGCATTGCAGGCATTCAAACATTGATTAAACTCAGTAGATTTTTCAATTTTTTGTAAACTATATCGTTTAACTATTAGTCTGTACATAGGTACTTGCGTAAGTCAATTTCTATCCTGCATCTGCATGTCGTAGTATTTATCATGCAAATAGTTATATCAAATCAATTACAATTATTGTTTTCCCATTTTGTCTACATTTTCCAATTGCGTCTGATTTGTTTCGGTCGCAGGAGAAGGCGAGTGACCTTGAAGAAGACGTTGTAACCACGGCAGCCAAAGAGATCCTTGCTTCAGTTTCCGTGAACAATTGATCATTTGATTCTTTCGTGACAGCAGTCAAGATTTATTAGAGCTTGAAGTAACACGCAGTGACCAACCCATCCATTTGATTGACATTCCCATGGTCCACGTGATGTATTCTAGTTGTTTTCATTGGCTGAGAGAGCCTCGCAGGATGGTTTCTTGTCTTGTCTGTTGTCGTGTTGGTAAATTCTGCACTTTGCGTCACCTTTCGACCTGCGAGGCGGCGGCCTGTGACGGGGTCGTCATGGCACCTGTTCCCTGGTGCGGGTTGAACGACGCTGCGTCCCCCTGGCCACTCGACCAACGAACGGCTTCTAATCGAGTCTCATAGCCGCCGACGAAATCAATCGCGCAAATTACAGTGACGCCTTTTTCTCCATCTTGTCCTTGCTTAGAATAAACGATGTCATCTTGGGCTGCTGTCTCTCACTAAGCTCCCAAATAACTTCGAACCGAGGTAAGTCGTAGTTGGTAATCGCAACTCTGATTCCGTGCGACTTGCAAACAGTGTATAGCCTCGCAATATAAAAGCTTACTCTACAGGAACGTAAGAATCGTTAAAAATATAGCACTCAATTTAATTGGTTGCTGAAATAGTTGAGTTTATACAATAATAGCAAGGTGGTCTGTTGGGCACAACCAACCGACCGGTCGCGATGTCTTGACCGTTGATGGTGTCGAAGGTCAAGCGAGTTAAAGCCTTGTCTAGGATGTAAACAATACAAGATCTCTCATGTTTGAAGTTCCAGAAAGATCTACAAATATGGTATGCCTTATGTAACTCCTAGGGTGACAATCCCTGGTTACCAAAGCGCGTCTGGTACTGTGACATCAAGGAGGTCGCCATGCTATAGATTGCAAAGATTGCGAAGTGGGTGACAAATTGAATGAATGATAGTGGTAATACAGGACTAACATACTTCAAATGATTACAGATCGACACACATCAGTAAATCAGTCAACGTAGACTAGCATTAGTTAGTAAATCACTGCACTTTGTATTTGTTTTATATCAATGGCAATTAGTGAATATAATTAGTCTAATTTGATGATCTTGCTCGCTTCTGTTTGTCAGGTAATCAACGTAAGCAATGTCACTTTATCTTTACCGTGCGAGATTCCTCCTCGTCTGCGCATGTCTATTAGCTCTCGTTGCACAATTCCCGGCACATCGCACGAAACGAGATCTGGACACGAGGGAGAATGTGCGACGACTTCAGCTGCAGACGATGTTGAAGGACCTGGAGCAACGCGACTTGGCAAGATTCCAACTGCAGCAACGTAAGCTGCCGCTCATCATACTGCCTCGTCCTGTTCATGCTCAACCCGTGGCTCCTGCCAAGGGAACACCAGTTGGAATGGCGAAATCATCGAACAAGAACAACAACGTCATGATGAAGAAACGAGGCACGCCTTGCAGTAGAAGGAGACGGAGACGAGAGGCTGAACGCGTAAGAGTGAGGCGCCTCACTCAAGGTCGAGTCGACGGCGAGGGTTGGGTTCCAGCTTATCAAATGTACGATCGGATATGTGAAGACGATCAGCCGGTAGAGGTGGTCAAGATTCAGAACCTGGTTGTGCGCAACGGCATCATCCGAGACAGCATGATATTGGAGAAAGCTATGCTGGAATGAGGCAGCCTCTCGTGTACACAACCCGTCCGTGTTGCCATGGTATCTGGAGAGTTAAAGGCGCAATGTTCCGATAGAAATAACAATGGAGAGACAGCAGCAGCAACAACAACAAAGTCAGCCTTCTTCGCTCAGAGTCACAATCTACTGGATTTATACACGTGACCTAGTTGTATGGCTACGTTTGCATCGGTTGGTCGAGATTAAAAGAACTCCGTTCCGTCCCTGAGAGCGAGGTCTTTGATCGATTCAAGCGACAATTCGTCATCAACATCTTTAGACATCTTGATCAACCACGCGCTCTGACGAGATTTGAGAAGACTAAGATCGACCACGCCCTGCCCCGGTGCTCCCTGAACCGGCTTCGATGTCCCCCTTCCAACAATCAATAGTAACACCAACAGACTGCCGAACAGAAGCTTGATCAACTGCGATAGGTTCAGTCTGAAGGAGAATGAAAACACAAGATTACAAATCAAAAAGTTGCACAGAATAAAAGCAATAAGGGCAATAACCCATTAGTATTAGTAATTGATGAACGGCAGCAACATCTAATGCAATGCCAGATCACCTGTTGTACAGATTTTTAATTATCAATATATTGTAAAGTTTTCTTATCAAGTAGAATATCAATGACTGAATGATATGAAAACGTCTTTCTTTAAAGTTGAATGATGGTAAGACAGCGAAGTATTACTCCAAGAACATCAGTCCTGCACTGTATTATAGGTACCCAAGATGCATCGCGATGTAATTAGATCTTTTATGATGACATTGTATGAGTATACATTTAGACCATATATATATTATAGCAAATGAATTCAAAACAATTGATTACATAAATGGAGAAAAATAAAGTATTACGACTGCATCGCATGATCATCGGCCGTTCCTTAGCACAAATCTGCTTGTTTGTTCGGGAGACCCAAAAGCCCGCCCAAAAGAGAAAATAGTAAAGAAAAGAAAGCTATTGTGCAAAAGAAAGAAACATGAATTGACTTTTAGACTCTCTAGTGGTATTCTAGTCTTGAATCATCGAGTTGGCACACTAGCACTGAAGTTGAAATAATTGTTTTAAGTTCAAAACACATTAGTAAATATCTGAATATAAAAATAATCGAGATGATATGAGCCATACACTGCAAGAAATAGTGTTCCCATTTTAAGAAAAAAATTCTCATTTCAAGGAATATTATTCCTAAATCTAGTGAACAAATACTTGTCCACGCTCTAAGCAATAAATTACTAAATCATCACAGATCAGAGGCTTAACTGCAGTACTGATATCTTATTGACTTCTCTCTAAGCCTTCAGTTAAGAGATACAGTAGGTATCATCAAGGGTATCATCAGGTAACTTTTCAAGTTATATCGTAGCTTTTCTTGTAAATTCCTTGAAAGTGTTGCAGAATAGCTCAAAGGAATCATAGAAGGTAAAAGAGGAATATCTTCCTGGCAATTGCAGGTTCTAGGCTGATTACCCAGTACGGAACTCCAACCTCTGGGAAACAACAAGGCTCTGGTTGTGTAAACTTTTGAAGCATACCGAGATCAAAATTGAACAATGCAAATTGGGACAGAATCTTAACGGAGCCGTTTTTGAAGCTGAGCTATCATTTTTTTCAAGCTTGATGAAATTATCAAGGCGGAATGGGCATCTTGAGTTTTCTTTGCATATGGTTGCGCTCGAATGGTTCGAAAAGATCGATTTCAGTCTCTTGGGAGCCGTATAGCTGAGCTGAGAAATAATGCGCAGCATATGACGCTGGTCGAAATTGCGAAGCGACTGACTTCAAACAGATGTGACTCCCCTTTCGTCCTCCACTTTTCCGTATATTTTTCGTCTTCAGATTAAATATGACATGGATTTCAGTAACAAATGTAGGGCATGCCGCATGGAGAATGACTATAATACTGAGTCAAGGGAGCCGATGGACCCTTAAGTTTATTGCTCTGCTCAGTTTGGGGCGATTGAAAAACCTGAGGAAAATATGTGTAGTCTTTCAAAAGGTCAAATCAGTGAGCTCCACTTCAAAGCTCATGATCAAGGAGACAGGAGAAAAAGATTGAGCTCCTAGGTGATTCAGAAAATTAGAAGATGACCCTTTCTATGTAGAGAGGGACTGCTGCTAGCATTTTAAGAACCCTTCCCAGCGGTTGTTGTTTGCCAATTTTGAGATCATAAATGTAAATACTACAGCCAATGATTTTGGTAGTCACAAGAATAACCCTCTTTTAACGTTAATATTTAAAAATTTGAGAATTTATCACGGTTAAGTTTCAATCTGTTATCTAGCAGGGAAATTTTATTTTTCGGGTATGATGTAATAGTCAGCTCAAACGTTGGGAAAATAATACTATAAGTATATGAGACATTCTGAGTAGTGGATATCCTTACAGAATCCAACCACATTTCCAATCTGTTCTAAATTGATCGAGTAAATCTTAGATTTTCATGTCTTCCAAAAAGATCAAGAGTTCCCCTTGCATATCGAAGGAATAGAATCTGAATAAGTTGCCATGGTAATAGTCTGAGACTAAACATTGAGTCTGGACTAAATTACTAAAATCTGTATATGGGAGCTGAGATTTAGTCCTGGGGTCTTAATCATGGACCTGGACTACAGCGTAGTCTGAGACTAAACATTGAGTCTGGTCTAAATTACTAAAATCTGTTATGGGAGTTGAGATTTAGTCCTGGCGTCTTATTCATGGACCTGGACTACAGCGTAGTCTGAGACTAAACATTGAGTCTGGACTAAATTACTAAAATCTGTTATGGGAGTTGAGATTTAGTCCTGGGGTCTTATTCATGGGCCTGGACTACAGCGTAGTCTGAGACTAAACATTGAGTCTGGACTAGATTACTAAAATCTGTATGGGAGTTGAGATTTAGTCCTGGACTACGCTTTAGTCCCGGTCAACGAATAAGGCCCTAGTACGCAGTTCTGTTTATTTCGGCTTAAAGCTAGATCAGTTTTTGGTAACAAGGAGCCATCGGAGTTCTACAAGAGAAATCGTTGTGAAGGTTCAAACGTTCTAATTCTTCATTTCTAATGTCGGCAAAGGGCAGAATTGAGCTCGTTTCCACGGTCACAGTTTCCTGGTTGAGCAGCACCCACTTGGCCTAACCCTCGACAAAGGCGTTCACTGACGGTCAACAGGCAAGAGCAAGGTTGCCAAGTCAACCGTCTTAGCAGGAACATTGAGAGAACGGTTGACCGCACAGCCACGAAGTAGATATGAAAGTAACGCAAGACGCACCCGGGACAAAAAGCAAACATACCTCATACTCCCCATCATTATAATCCAGAAATCCAACGGTGCTGTGATGTTCTGGAGTTTTGGACGTACGCCAAAGATTCAAGTGATCAGTTAGAAGAGCTTTCACAAGACGGAGGCTATGTCAAATGATGCGATTTGTTTGCGGTCAGTTGGGTCTGCCGTGCGAGCAGGCGCTGAACTCTGACCGGAGTTTATAACTCTGATTTGTACTCGCGACCGTCGCTTTAGTATCAATTGACGTACCAGGTCACTCACATTGTCTCAAATTGAATAAATAGGAGTACTTTTGACCTAAAGCAAACCAAACAGCAAAGAGAGCTCCAACCCTCAGTCTATTAATCAATGGTAATTGCTGAAGCGTGCTTCGACGAGACATTGTGCGTCAAAAGCACCATCATGAAGGAGCAAAGATCCTTGGCCTTAGAAAGGTTGCACGGTCAATGTCTTGATGTCTCTATTTTACTGACAGACAATCACTTTTGTCTGCCTGAGGGATTTCATTACCCGTTCTTCACATGGCACCTGATCTCTCGATATAATCTCAACAGGATAATACATTCAGAAACTTAGAGGACGAGAATGTCACAACTGAGATTGCGAGCTTCATTTGCAGTAACGAAAATTGTCAAAAAGAAATCCAAAGAAAATTTGGAATAAATGCATTCTAATTTTTTATGACTCTTCGTTAGACCATGGTTAGACCCAGGGTTAGACCAATCCGAAACGCGAAAGGAATTCTAAGTACGCTTGCTTGAGCTGCAGATACGCCGATCATTGTACCTTTGCTTTTGTAAAATCATCTTACTCCCCTCTTACAGACTGTTATGTTCTCATTAGATCGAGGCAACAAATATTACATTAAATCGAATGCTCTCCATAAATGATTTAATGATCAGCTATTCCGATCACGCCGCGAGCATACATTACGTCATTACAGTAATACTTCGCAGATCTTGCTGCAGACATATCAACATATTAATTTGCAATGCGGGATACATCTCTTGTCTAGAATGTTGTGCCAAATTAAGCGGGATTCGTTATCTGATGAGCATTTAACAATGATTTAACACCGTCGTCCTTTAATACGCCACGCCTGTCCTGACGGGTGCGGCTTCACGCTCAATCATCAAAGATCATTACGCCATCCCGAGCGACGCCTCCACCTCCACGACCTCGACTTCGTTACTAACATCGCCGTCATCTCGGACAGCGTCGATGATGCGCTGCAGACGCTGACGAGCTGGAGCGGGTGTGTCATACCGTCGGTCTGAAAGTCAACACGACCAAAGCCAAGTTCATTGCAATCGGCTTCGATCAAGCACAGCTAGCATCTGCTGGTCCTATCGAGCGCGTCAAGTCTTTCAAGTACTTAGGGTCAATCTTGCAATCAACCAAAGACGACATTGCAAGTCGTCGAGGCATGGCATGGGCGGCTCTAAAGCCGGGTTTCCACGAGCACATTTTTTGTGACAAAAAATATGCCGCAATATGTGACCGTGTATACAAACCGGCACAATTTTTGTGACAGAAAATGTGGCAAAAATTGTGCTCATGTAAATGTCCAAAACATTTATTGTGACACAAATTATCATTGTTGGTCAGAATGGTTTTAGCA
>OFHS01000683.1:0-24261 GCA_900245855.1 Calvadosia cruxmelitensis
TTTATTTTAATATATTTCTTAATTTTCCATTAATTATAACATTTGAATGGCAAAAGGCCACAATCTGACTATCAAAACAGCAGACAACAACTCACGAATACATTCTACGAAAAGATACAACGATATCTTCTTAACATCTTTGCTGATGATTACAAAATGAGATTCTTGATCAAGATAATAATTAATTATTCAATGAACGAGTCAGAAAAAGGATTAATTTTTAAATTAAGCCGGTCTCAAGAGAATCGGTCGTATGATTTCCATCGACGGTGAATAGGATCTCCATTCTGATAGCTTGCTGTTAATGCAAGCCGATCGCCAACGCTACAAAGTCCGACGAAAGGACACCTAGCGTGCGAATCGCCGAGTTACATAGCGACAGATGTCTGTCCTCGGCTGCATGAATTAGCTATGCACTGTTGCTAAGCGACAGAGATATTAACGAGCAAACAGGTATGAACATGGTAGTTTCACTCGACGACGTTCAAAGGGTCAAGAGCAACAACAACAACAATGATACCAAAACAAAAGCCGTCACGCAATTATACCAGCCGAACACCAGTTCAGCAGTCAGTTAAAAATAGAAAATCTCGTCAGGGTTACACGGAGTTGCGCTGAAAATTCGAGGAATAGAAGCGATGAGGAGAATTGGGACAGAATTGTGTCTGAGCGCGTTCTACCAGCGGTCGATTCACCAGTCACAAGCATGCTTCATGCGCAGGTCGCATTCTCATTGCCATGGCAGCCGAGCGTTCGATGGGGCTTGGGTACAGAGAACTCTGATGGCATGGCCCAGGGCGGATCAAACGAAGCCCGTTCAACCGTAAACACATAAACGACGCGGCACGTGCCAGCGAACATGACGAAAAGACGACGACTTCAAACTTCTCGCGACAAACACACACACACAGAGCACTAGAACGAGAGAAGAGGACAACAAAACGCCACTCGACCGCAGAACAGCGCCAGCCTGAATTGACGGCAACATTTCCCATCCGCGAAGCGAAGACCGCAGAGCCGGCAGACCAGGCAACGCGGCCAGTTGCCAGGGCGGGCGGCAGTTGAAGCATTCGTATGAGCTCAGCGCTTGCGGTTATCGAAACAACTTGTTTTCATTTGCTTGAAGTAAATCATGACAATTTGAAAGACGTCAAATGAATTCCGGGTTTGTGCCGTCAGCAGATCATTTTGCACTTGAAGAGGCTTTTCTGAATTTGCTGTTTCATTATTCATGCGTGGGCAAAACTCGTCTCATTCCTTGGACACCTGTTCTCTCGCGCACGCTCGACTGGCAGTGTGAACGCATCCCATCGCCCCCGGCCGTTCCACGGCGTCGCTACAGCACACACCACGTGACCACAACACAGCCTGACGGCGGTCACTGCCAACCAGGGTACTAGCGGATTCAAAACACGATGCGGCATTCACACATGGCAACGAGAGCGAGTGCGAGAAGGCCATTGCGATGCTAAGTCATGGCAGCGAAGGACGCACCAACATGTCATGGGATGACGATGAAACAGATATCGGTTCATTCAGCGACACTAAGTCTGGTAAGACGGACACTTCATCGTCTCGACTGAACACGATCAGCGAAGTGGATAGCATCAGACAGGAGACGGAGCAACAAGGTAACGAAGAAGGACTGCGTGACCGGCTTTCTCGCGTGCAGCAATACGTCAACACGACCGACTTGAAACGCTTCGAATCGATCGACGCGAGGTCGGTTGAGAACACTCATTCGCGGCACGACGTACGACCAGCGAGATCGATTCAAACCACAAAGGCCGTCACTGCGTACATCAACGACGGTATCCACAACATCAACAATATCAACAACAACAACAACAACAACAACAACAACAACATCAAGAGCAGCAGCAACAACAACAGCAGAGAGAATATTGTTGCATTCGATCGGGTAATTATGGATCCATCGGGCACGGCTCGGCAACGGAAGCGAACAATAGCCAGGCTGGTATCAGGAGCGGCATTGGCGATTGCCTTGATCGTGTGCATCTGCACTGCCATCGGACATCACTACGTCACTTATTATCCAGAAACGCTTACATTAAACCAAGGAGACGTCAAATTAATAGAATATTCGACACGATTTTGCACGGCTGTTGAGATTAAGGAGGCACCATTTCAAAGACAATTAACGACCCTATCTAAAGTCAGACTCGCTCCAACAAGATCCGTCTACACTAAAGTGGACGACATCCATTTGGGGATCTCCCAAGTATGGAAAAGGGAATTCCTGCTCACCGAATATTCGGAGATCACCATAAACGTTAAAAGCAACGACCTGTACGAAGTCTACATTTTCAACAGCGCGAAAAATTACCAAATATGGGACGAAAGAAAAACCTCTACATCGTATTACATGAAAGATGCGTGTTGTACGAACAAGGCAGGAAGAGAAGCAACATATACCATGACAACGCAGGATTCGCCAGTGAGATACGTCCTTGCCATTTATCACCACCACGTCCAGGCACTCCCGGCCCAGATCAGTATCTCAGCACAATACAATAGATCACTTTATGACTATTCGTTAACGGAACACATCTGCAAAGCGCCAGTCGGCAGGACATGCAGCGTTGGACTTAATTTTGCGTCGGACCAAGTAGTGGCAGTGGAGATCCCCGTGGATCAGAATGCATTCTACATTCCTAGCGAGCAAAGTGTCGTGATCGAGTGCCAAGGTCGGGCAGCCTTCTACTTGCTTGTGTACGGGTTCATCTACATTGGAATTTGCCTCGTGATTGTCGCCTTGTATTTCTACCGCGTCGGTCTTGGTTGCGTTGACCTGCGAAGGGCATGTGGTTGTCTGACGGCCACTGAAAGAGAAAAATTCCTCGCCATGGAATACAACGATAATTTGGACAGCAACGTCAGATATTCGACGGCGACGGCCATCTCGGAATTGTACAACGACAGTTTCACATGGGGCGACGACGACGGAGAGTACACGATCAACTCAAAGATGCGTCACGGTTCGTCGCGGAGCGACGGCAACTTAACCACGAAAAGTACAACGTTCGACGGAGATAGCACGTGGTCATCGGCGACCAAATCTGCGCAACAACTCAGCGTCGCCGGTGACATCCCGCGCAGAAGCAACAGGAGCGATCAAAGCAGGCGGAACAGAACCAGGCAAAATATTCAACCGCATGTCAACCACACAAAAACGACAGAAACCTACGCTAAAGTGGAGACATCTAATGACCAGGCAGATAGCGGCCTTTCCTCGAACTCCAGCGCCGATACGTCACCAGGCAAAGAGACACAGTCCATGTTGCTAACTGACAAACAACCTCATGGTGACATCATACGAACTGAAACCAGCTCACTACTCATTCCGAGCTTACACATGCATCCCTCGTCGCCCGTGACGGACAGATTCATCCAACACGCTGAAAACAAGATTGCAGAGGCTACAACGGCGACGGACGAAACGCAATCGCCGCTACATAAGTCGACAGAATTGTAGCGCATTAGCGTAAATATAGCGTTCACATCATTCGACAGGATGAACCAAGGGCCATTTCACGTCGACGAGGAGTCAAAGCGACGCAAAACCAACTATCTCACGGGCGCATCAACTGTACATCTGAAACTGACAGTTCAAGTAGTTTTTAGTGTACAGTCTAAAACATAGGGATATTTTCACTGTCTAGAATTTAGGTAGTTCTCTTGAAGGGCAAATTAACTTGAGACATGAATCGCTGGCACGAAGTAACCAAGAACGTGTTGGTGCGTATAAACAAGGAAGAAGTTTCCATTGGCTCGATTATGATCAAGAGGCGATTTATTAATTCAAAAAGCCACAGAAAACAGTAGAAATCAATTACTGAAAAAACAAATACAACCTCCTCTCTCTTTTGAAGGAAACCTTGAAAATTCTAAGAAAGGAAAATTTTCAACAAAGTTGCATTAGATTAAAGGATAAAACTAGAATTATATTCTCAGCTCTTCGGGACGAATTCATCGATAATCGGTCAACTCAGTTATCAAACTGATAAATGATCATCTCTGCCCAATTAAATGTCCATTTTGGAAACACAAATGGATATAGATTTCACAATCGTAGAAATTTCACAATTGCAGAGAAAAATAGGTTTATGGTTGTATTCACTGGAATGGGGAACGATATATTGGTGTTGAGTTGCGAAGCGGCAAAAAGGTAGATCGCCACAAACCAAATTATATAGAAAGCTTTATCAGACGCGGCAGTTGAAAGGCAATCAGATCAGCCGATAAATAGCGCGAGTTACTATCCGCAGTTGGAATCTTGTTGGCCGTAACACAGTTGTTTACGACACAAAAAGCAACTTTAAACGCACTTTAGCGAAAAACATGTTCTCGGGATAACCTTATGACGTATTTGCAATTTTGTGAATTTATCCTCTTGCGCTCTCGTAAAATACCAGTTTCAAATGAACACTGTAATGTCGTTTTTAAAATAAGTACTTTGTATCTACCAAGCTTGAGAGCAAGGTATATTAAAATCAGTTGCTAGTTCAATCAAGGTTATTTAGGTAAATTTCCACCCTGAGAACTAATGTTGAATTCATTTTAATTAACGTTATTTTGGTCCGAGTTCACCTCTCCTTCAAACTGTCACGTGATTACATCCCACGTTATCTCACGACAGACGCGACCTGTCTATTTCATATCATGTTTACAATGGCTTCTCCTTGCAAAGCCTCAATGGAAGAAAACGCGTCAAATAATGTCACGAAAGATCTTCGACACGTTGAAGGATGCCACCAGCAATTGAACGCCAAACTAAGCTGTCAACTTGACGCTACTTCAACTAAAATGTATTTATGCGAAGAAGACCGAAAATGCACCACGGTATAAAGCGCAGGACATGGGTTCACTCACTGACACGCCACCGTCTTCTTGACATTGAAATAAATAACGAAATCAAAACAAATTTAGCGCCCTCGTGGAGACTAAACCAAGTGCAGTCTCGATGCAGTTTGGGATTCATGCTACTTGCATCACAAAATTTCTTTGTCTGAATTGCATTCAACCGTACTCTTTTCTGCGATGATCTATTTCAAGGATTGTTATTTGCTGTCAAAATTGTCGATATCAGTTTAAAACACACGTGACAGTTTAAAATCGCTGCCGCCGCAGACCTCATGGTACACCCCGGTAAAACAGAGTACATGATAATGGAGCCCAGGCCGCTGACACCTGACGCCAACCATCTCCTACGCCGCCAAGCCGCTAAAACGCACATCGTCATTCCGCTACCTGGGGTGCCTAATCCACGCGGACCTAAACGGCAGCGCCGAGATACGATCCCGCATTGCCATCAGCAGGAAGGCGCTGGAGTCGCGCTATGTCAGGAGCAAACGCATTAACATCGACACGAAGATTCATCTTGCCAGGGCGCTCATCATGTCCAAGGTCCTCTACGCGTCGTCCACCTGGACCATCAAAGCCATAGACGCCGAGAAACTAGACGTCTTTGGACGCGACGTATGTAGGGGCCTGTTAGGTCTGTCAGCCAATAGCCTGAAGGACAACTTTGTGAAGAACGATGTATTGAGGACCATCATCGACAACCGATGGTACTTCAACCGTGACACGGTGCTTCATCATCATGCAAGCTGACTGGGCCATTTCGCACGCCACACTGACGATGAACTGGCATACCTGACCGGCTCACCTGAGGAAAGCAGTCGCCCGCCAGGCCGCCCCTACGCCCGGTGGGTCGATAGCATCGTGAAATGGACCGGTCACTCTCCAGATCAGCTTGTGGAGCTAGCCGTAGCTCGTGTCCCTCTCGCTCCACAACCTCTCAGAAGGAGCGCGAGACTACAGGACCATGCAAATGGAAGTGGCTGAACGAGACTTTGTCGCAATGCCGGAATGAAGGAATGATTGTAGTAGCTTAAATCCCAAAATGCAACAGGACTGCACTCGGCCAATTGGCAAACAGCTCCAACTAGCTTTACCGTGGTTCAAATCAGAGTGCATTCAATCGTACTAAATTCAATCAATATCAATTAGCAAACTGTTCGTAGCGGTCAAGTATGACCATATCAGCTCAAAATCAGATGTAAGAGAGCCACTCAATCCAAAAACGCATCTGTAGTGGCGCTTTTGGTAGGTGCTAATTTCATGAGAAAAAGTCACCACATAGGATTACAGTTGAACTCCAAAGAAAACTTATATTCTCAAATTTTGATCTTTGCGCCATAGGGCAGGATCGTGTTTGAACCAGAGCTATTTAAATTACACCGAGCAAAGTGTAGGCAAAGAATTGTACTTTTGACGGCATTTCGGCATCCGTTTATGCCAACATAATTACAATTGCTACAAATAGGACCAGATCATGAGTTTGAAAAATCTTCACTCGCCTTTTAATTTCCTTTTGCCCAGAAACGAAGCACAATTTGTTTCTCGTCCGTGTAAACTCTCCTATTGAAGAAAAAGTTGTATATAGTAATAAATGTATGCCTGTTATTCGAGTATTTCATTGCAATTGAACATGCGGATAAATAGTCTACAATAAACGAAGAAAATTAACACCTTATAGCATCAAATCAATATTGCCTACAAGAAATTACTCAATAAGATTATTTAAACTTCAACCTAAAAATTACCTACACAATTTTACTACTTTATAAGTCCGATTTTCGAAACAGTTATATTCAAGCAACGGCCACCTGCACTGAACGACCACCTCTTTCGAACGACCAGTATCCTATCTCTGAAAGTGCCAACAAAAATTAGCAGATACTGTACATTATTATGCGAGCCTCACTTGGACGAGCAATTGAGGAGTCCAGCCTCCTGATAACCATGGAAACCGCGAGCAATGAATGTCTTGTCCTTTCAAGTAGGTGTAAGTGCCAAAGGCTCTATCATTGTTGCCCATCTGGAAAAATATAAATATTTCATGAAACGACACTGGTCACACACTGGCATTGAGAACAAATTACCAGCTCAAGTCACCAAGAGCAGTTTCAATGCATTTTGGGATTCATGCTAGTTGACCTCTGACACATGGCTTTCTCTGAAGCGCATTCAACAATACTCTTTTCTATGATGTCAATTTCAAGGATTGTTCTTGGCTGTCAAAATTGTCGATTTCAGCCCCAAAACACGTGACTGTATAGTCGCTTGAATTTCACAAAGCATCAGGGCTTCCCTTGACAACTGCATTCTGATGCATTCTGTGTACATGCGTGTTGGACCTTTACTCCCTGTGGAGTCATCAGAAATACAGCTGTTCCATGTTCTATTGATTATCAGATTCAATTTCAAGAATTATTCTTGGTTGTCAAAATTGTCAATCAAACTCCTGGAATTGATTGCATCTTGACATGCCTACGTCAGAATACAAATGTTTTAAAGACTGTGATCTGTACTGTACAATGTTGACAACCTTGCAAAACCAATCATTGAAATTAACAATCATAGAAAAGAGTATGGATGAATAGGCTTTCAAACAAATACATTTCTGGTGACATCCCACGCTGTAGAGGTCAAATTCCCATGCGTTTACGCAAAACCAAAACAATCTTCGTCACTTGGAAGTAGTCTGCATTCAAATAGTCGAGCTCCAAAAAGCCTTATTTCAATTCAATATTTTACCTGAAAAACACATTTTTTACTTGTAAATATTATAGATAATACTTAACCTTGATAAATTCCAAAATTCAAATAAATATGACGGTTAGAACAGCCCTATTCTTACGCCGAACTATCAAATTTAATGGCTACAAATATTTATGTGCTATCTTAAAAGCATTAAGTCAAAAATGTTCTATTATAACTAGACAAGTGTTACCTTATTTGGTAAGTACAGATGCCAAGAACGATACCCTCCCCCGCATTCCACTTTGTACAACATTTCGTTCTTGAGGCTGCTCCACAACGCAAAATACGCTTGCTGAAAAACCCAACGTCGAATAAATGTTTTACATAAATAAACAAATAAGAGCATACGAAGAATAGATTCTGTGACGTGACAAACACAATTGTTCTGAAACATGGCCACTTGGGAATGCTGTTCTCATTCCGCCCTTTGGAGTTTAACATCTCCCAAAGCGAAAATGCCATCCACAACATAACATCGATTTCAAATTTCGAATTATGACAGCCAGAATTGCAGCAAGGGATATCGTACAAGTGACGCTTATGTTTTGCGCGTCACAGACGCTATAATTATAGTCTATACGTCACGACGAAGACCATATAACTCAGTCGACAAGCCTCAGATTAAACCACAAAGAAACAGTCCAAATGATGATACAGTATATTGATTCTCGTGACAAATTTAACGTACTGTCCTCTGACGTTACACAAACACACAACTTCCATATTTTCACATGGCTTGGTAAATATGTGCAATGTTACGTAATATAGAACAATCTATCCCAGGGGACTCACGGACAATACGAATATTAGCAACCGATTTCAAAGGATCAAGTTTTCAACAGCTTACGACATCTTGCTGATTATCATACTTTTAAAAATCATTTTAAAAGTCATCCTTGATGTGATAGATACTCGACTGAATAAAGTTAAGAACAAAGAAGAGCGGAGTCACTTTTGACTCACCATATAGAAGCCATACACGATGACATCATCGTTCGAAATCAATAGACCCTCCAGCCAATCGAATCCACGACAGACCTGGAACGGAGTAAAAGTCAATGATATGCAATGATAAACGATACATCTTCAGGAACATCAGCATCAATTTAGAAGAACCTTGGAAGGCAGTTTGGGATATTCTTGAGAAACTATTAAAAATATTTGTAAATTAAAATCGCTAATTTTAAACTATAGAAAGGAAAGTTCACTGTTCTCGAAATAGAATGGACTCATTATTTTCTTTTGCGAAAAGTAGCATGAACAGTTATACAAGCCCCAGACAATATTCCAGTCGCCCCACAACCTTGATCGCAATGTATAGCTTGGCAATATAATGTGCAATAAGGTATTTAGGTGATTTTCAGGACCATCACATTCAGTAGTTCGCATTGCGATAATATCGTTGGGCTCAAGTGGGTTTTTAGAGGCGTGGTTTTGAGTTGATATTGACACTTTTGACAGCCAAGAAAACTGTAGAAAGTAAAAAGAGGCGTGGCTTGAGTTGATATGAACACTTTTGACAGCCAAGAACAATGTCGAATTTTACAAGAGGCGTGGCTTGAGCTGCTATGGACACTTTTGACAGCCAAGAACAATGTCGAATTTTACAAGAGGCGTGGTTTGAGTTGATATTGACATTTTGACAGCCAAGAAAATTGTAGAAATTAGCAATCATAGAAATAAGTACAGTTGTATGCACTCCGAACAAAGACAGCTCCAGTTTTCTGCCCATGCGAAAAAGATTAAACTCAACAGCATTCCATATGGCATTACACGGATTAATCCTTCAAAACACAAAAGATGGAAAAAATCAAGGGCGTCAGCGCTTGCGTTGTTACTAAACAGTTAAAAGTCATGATCCCACGAGGTCAAAGGTCAAAGATCAAAGAACGCGGACGGCTGACCCAACTACTGACCTTTCTTTTCTCGACGCAATACAAGTTCAATTGGGAGTCAAATGCCAGCTTCTTGTAAGTGCCATCTCTTCCGGTCGTGTATAAAAACTCTTGATCTTTGATGATATTCGTCACGCCAGTTTTCCCATGAAGGCCGAGCAACGAGTGCGAAGGAGACATCTGTGAAATGACGAAAGATAACTTATGCACGGCGTTGGCGTATAAGGACAAATGTAAACAAAACAGATGATTCTGTGCATTCATCAAGTTAGCCTTGGATGATAATTTTCCAACAAAAACGCAAATTTTCAAGATATTCACTTTGTGAACATTTCTGTACGAACATAATGTATGTATCTATGTAATGTACGTATGCATGCCTGTACAGTATATTGTATGTATATATGTACGTATCTATGTCTGTAATTGAATTTCAAGAATTGAACAGAATCAAAGTATACACGCTTAGAATGCTTTCGAATGAAGCAAGAAGGTTCGACATTTCATATCATCTTCGAGTAGAAGGCGATGTACTAGCACAATACGCATGTGCTTCACTGGCCTCGGTATCCTTTCGCAGTGCTTGAAGCAACTGGTTTGCATAAAATGTAAATGGGCACACGTATGAGGTCATATCTTTATTCGCCAATGCGGCTGGAACAATGCAGTTTTGAATGTAAAACAGATGTAGAAGTACGAAGTTTCTCAAGTCACGTCGGACGCACACCAAGGACGCTACACTTTCGAATTGCCGTTGATGTGTTCCTCAAACATCATAAAGGTGACGTCTTTAGAGCTACTGGAGTTGCGCCATCCAGTTCAATAAACAGCCCAAAATGTCATAGTGACTACCTGTCTTAAGAGACCACTTGTATTAAACGACCACCTGTGTTAACAGGCCATTTTCATTAGTCCCTCGGATGGTCGCTCAAGACAGGTGTGACTTTACACACAAACACTTAAAGCTCGGATGTTTCCTGGAATATTGCGTCTGCCTCTTTTGGCAAAACGGTAAAAAATATGTATCTGCGCGGTTGCCTATAGCAGGTGGTCGCTTACCACAGGTGTCTGTGAAGGCAGTTACCATAGCACTACAGATAGAGATTATATGCAGAATACATAAAGACTGTAGATATGTTAGAATGAATATCGAGCACACGCACCCTTTTGTTAGAACATTCAGCGTTGAAGACATGCAACGAACCGCGACGGTCTCCACACACGATGACTTCCCGGCGTGCACCATTCGGTCTAGTTGCCACAAGGCACGTGGCCCAGCGTTGACGGCAATACGGCAGAACAAATTCATGCCTTTTTACCAGTGCTAAAGACGGAACTACTTCCACAAACCACGAGGTCAAATTTCCATCGGGACCACATGCGAATAATAGCAATTCATTGCGAACACAATCGCCGTTCGAGTGTTCTCTATTTGTACACAAGAACAGGCTAAAGATTTTGCCCTCAAACACTTTGATTTCGATGTAATTCATAGGATCGTCTGCAGAAAACAAAAGCATTCACTATAAAATATAAAATAAATCTGATGTGATGATTGAAGAACAAAATAATAATAAATCACCGTAACTAATTTCTGATGTATAAAACCTAAAAATTACACGTCATATGATTAACATAAATAATATTGAAGCATATTAGGCAATCAAGGTGGGCACTAGAAGAGGTTTACATACGAGGAAATGGCATCCAACAGGTTTTAGACAATATAAATGTTGGAAAGAGAGCTCAAACGTGAAAGAAAATTTGAAAACCTTGGACTATACTTGGAAGACTTTGACTACTTTGAGCAGAAATATTTTCGTTGCATGGTAAACAGTTTCGATGCATTGGAACTTGTTCCTCCCCTGGTTTCTTAGGATGCCTGAGTGACCCCCTAAATATACCTACAGAGCTGTCATCCATCTGCACAAAGTTGCAGTCATATCAGCTTGTTATCCAAACAGTGGTGAATAGAGGATTTTGGAAAAATACCCCCAAACTGGACGCACTAATTGCTTTTGTCCAAGTAAAATGGCGACCATGTCCGACTGTCCAATGCCCACTGTATCAAAATGACAAAGCCTCAAAGGATGCCATGGCAACTTACTTACCCATAGATAACTGTTGCAAGCAGATCACATTACAGTCAAACCTGTATTTTCCGGCCACCTCTACAGAACAGCCACCTGTGTTTAAAAGGCCACTCTTCACAACCCCAAAATGACACTTTCTATAGAAATCAACCTCGACAGAAAGGTTACCTGTCTATAAAGGCCATTTTTCTCAGGTCTCAGAAGTGACCGTTATAGACAGGTTTCACTGTACCATGCAATTAAATGAGGATTTTCACGACTTCTATCTGACGGCCGTTAGGAATGGGTACTTGCTATTGTTTTCTGTGACATTTTCTTGTGTTTGGTCTATAAATAATAAATTGCAAGCTCTTTATGGAATCTACATAATTTGCAACAGTTCTGAAGCAAGAATCCCCTGCTGATAGAGGCCACTGAACAAGACAGTCTTCACAATATTCCCTGCATAATCTGTCTGCACATAAACATAACCTGTGCATAAAGACCAGATCTAAACAGGTTTAATTCATAGCAAAAAAACTCTTTTTTTCACCTAGCGAGAGTACTTTCACACATCCAGCGAGATTTCCCAAGGCTACCATCTTGCAATCTCGTTCCATGGCAACGGCACAATATGAACTGTATGTAGGATCTTCCATAATCACAGACGATCTGGCGCTGTCCTTGGAAAGATCTCCATCGGCAAAATGTACAAGACTTGTAGTTCTATAAGAAATAAGCAAAAAGCGAATATTTCATTTATTGATTGACTGACTGATTTATTGATTTGATTGATTGATTGATTGATTGATTGATTGATTGATTGATTGATTGATTGATTGATCGATTGATGATTGACTGATTGATTGATTAATTTTGTTGGTCGATAGATTGATTGGTTAACTGATCAATTTGGTTGGTTGGTTGGTTGGTTGGTTGGTTGATTGATTGATTGATTGATTTGATTTTGATTGATTGAATGATTGATTGATCCGAGAATTACCCTTCATTTGTGTGCAAGAGCAGAGATTGACTGTCGCAGAGGAAGACAGAACGTGGATGATCTTCTGGCTCAGAAGCTTGCATTTTGAAGATGCTCTGATGACCTTGCAAGTGTAAAATATTGCACACAATTAATATTCCAATGTCAAAATACGACACCGGAAAAACACGACAGCAAAATGAAACATAACTGTGTAATGAAAAGTGTGAACATTTTCCCTGCCGTATATGGCTAGAGTTTGAAATAAGCTCACAGCGTCTCAGCGTTCATCAATCCTAGAATGCGCGAAATTGCAATATAGTTGCAAGTGCGCTTCAATCAAACAATTATGATCGAAATAGATTGTCAATTATCAATCCATGCCAAGTTACTTTTGCGGTGTGTCAGCGTTGAACGCTGCAACACCATCAGTATCATTTGCACACAATGCCGCCAGGGTAAGACAAAATTTTAATAACCAAACATCAAATCTTCTTCCTTATCTTTCTATTTGGCGAACGGTTGTATTAATTCAAACAGAATCTTGCGGAAATTTCACTGGTTTCTAACCTGCTGGGGAAAACTTGCACAAAATTTTTAATTTGTAAATATCATAGTTTAATTTATTTTTGGTAATATTGTATTTTTTAGCATTTAAATTTATTAGGCAGAACGTTACTGCGATTTTATTGTATTGCAGACTCATTTTTATGGATGTTGAACTGCTTGTGAATTGATTAGAGATTACCTGCACCATGCATCTTCATTTGCGATTCGTTTTGCAGAGTATCAATGCTGCCCGTGAAGTGGACTCGTACGCTGCAATCTCCGCCACCAGTTGCGATCAAACATCTCTCCACATCAACCGCCAAACTCCAAATGCTTTTGCCTGGATAAAGTATACAATATCACTGGATTTTTTTATTTTTTTTTAACTGCCACACGCGGAGACAGACACTTTTTTGGATGAACGGTGGAGGCACGTAGGGGGATTTTTTACGAGTTCCACCACCCTCGTTGCGAGGGCTGGCTCCCTTGTCTAGAACTATTAGTTGGACGTTTCGAACCATCTCTGCACTGATGATAATTGTGCAGCACGGCGTGTCACATTAAGCCCCTCGCCACCAGGGCAGCAACAACATGGTCCAAGCTGCAAGTCCGGCTGGGATTCGAACCCCGTACCCGGGGTACGAAAGCCAGCGTTCCTGCCACTAGGCCATGAAGCCGTTATATCACTGGAATAATTCTTTTATTAACAACCTTAGTTGAGAAAATTGATACTAAAGAGTAATGCTGTTCAGTAATCAAAATGAAGGTCAGTTTGAGGCAGATAAAAATAAATTTTACAACGGAGCCGATACTGGTTAAATATTGATATTAGATCATTTTGGAAAAAATAAATCTCTAGAAGGCAAAACAGGAATAATGGAAACATTACATAAAATAAACTGCAGAGAGGATGTCAAAAATGAGTGAGACGTGTTATAAATGCTTGACAAGCTCGCAATCATAAAGGTCTTTAATGAGCAACAAACGTACAGACTAGTCTCTATTGTTTTTCAACCAACTAAAATGTTAATTAATTTATTGATAAAATTAATACAGTAGTTAAAAATAATCAAAACAGATTAATATTTAATTATCTTAAAATTAACAAAATAACTTATAAATTTAATTAACAAGTCTAATACCTTTGTGTCCTTTTAACACTTTCAATATCTTTCCATCTTTATTCCACATGATACATTGTGAGTCTTCGCCAACGCTAACAATGATGTCGTTAAAATACACTGCCTTCCAGACACGTGCATGGTGACCAAACAGCGTTCTAAGACAAGTTTCACTTGGGATGTCCCAAATACGAACAGTTCGGTCGTCGGATACACTCAAAAGCTGATTTCCGTCCATGTGAAATGTAATTGAGAATATGACACCCTAAAACAGAAACATATGTCTAACATATAAATGAACTGCCAAGGCATTATATTCAGGTTTTCTATACGTTCTGACCAGAGCTGTGAAGTAACTAGCTACTTGAAAAGTTACCTTTTTAATAGCTTTTTAAAGTAACTAATTACTTTNTTCACAGAAAGTAGCGCTTTAACTGTAACTAGATACTATTTTTCAAAGTAACCAGTAACTTTTGAAAGTTACTTTGTTTACAATTAGTTACCTTTAACTTCTAGACTATATTTGATATTGGATACCTTTAAGATACAATAAGCTTCCAAGCATTCATGTATGTATGTAAAAAGCCACATCAGACTGTAAATTGCAATTCTTCAAAATACACCTGTAAATTATACCTTCTTATCTTATGTTACCCATCGATGAAAGTACAGTAATTTGAAAGTAACAGTAAGTATCAACTTTTCCAGACAGGTAACTAGTAACTAAGTTACTTTTAGAGAATAGTAATTTTGCAGAGTAACTTTTCATTTTCTGACTATGATATTAAGCTGCAATTGGCTTTGTTTCCAAAACTGCAAACAAAATAATAATAAAAGTTCTGATTTGAGGCAACAAAAAGTTTACAAAGAAATTAAATAAAACTAGGATCAATAAACATCACAGTGAAACCTGTCTATAATGGTCACCTTTAGGACCTGAGGAAAATGACCTTTATAGACAGGTGGCCTTTCTGTCCAGGTTGATTTCTATAGAAAGTATCACTTTAGGGTTATGAAAAGTGGCCTTTATACACAGGTGACTGCCCTATAGAGGTGGCCGCTAATACAGGTTTGACTGTACAGTNTGAAACCTGTCTATAATGGTCACCTTTAGCACCCGAGGAAAATGACCTTTATTGACAGATGACCTTTCTGTGTGGCCTTTATAAACAGGTAGCTGCTCTATAGAGGTGGCCGCTAATACAGGTTTGACTGTAGTTTGATTGTTGTCGACTTGAAAGATAGCAATCTTGTTTAACTACAATGCATAATTGGTGGAACAATTTACCAGAAATCGTCACACTAGCGAAATCATGCAGCCATTTAAACATAGATTAAATTGAGTCGATTTGTCAAAATTTTGTAAATTAAAATGTTAATTAACTATTAGGCTGTACACAATTGATCGTATCTTTTTATCTTGTATCTTCCTGTAATGGAATTTACCCTGCAAAATATATCAAATCAAATCAAATAATTGTGGTTGCTTTACCACCTTGTTCGATCCAATATGAAGAAAGAAACAATTTGTTATCAATAGAAATATCCAAAATCAATAGAAAGAAAATGCATCAAGGAAGTACGTCAAGTTACCTGATGGCCAACAAGGTACCTGGATGGGCATTGAACTGGAGATATTCCTTCAATATTTAATTTAGGTTCCCAAAGCAAAATCTGATTAAAAACAGTCCCAGCACCAAGAATCAGATCGGCATTTGATTTCTGGCAAAATGTGGCAGAGTATCTAGATAAATTGATTAAGGAAATTTCATAATAAACATTTCTCTATCCTTCATTTTGTTTGTTTGTAGCATAAACCTTATCAGTTGCACCCAAATGCTCTTATATGTGTGAATATACTCCTGAGCGTCGATTGCTTTGCTCGAACAACATTTATATTTGTATTGTATCCTGAATCACATGATTGATTGATTGATTGATTGATTGATTGATTGATTGATTGATGGATTGATGGCTATATATTTCCACCTCGATGCGAGGTGAACTTTCTATTATTGATACATACAGTGCTTGCTATTTCATTATAGTTTATACAAAGTTAAGTAGTTAATTGACTGATTGATTGTTTGATGGATGGATAGATTGATTGATTAATTCCCAGCGATCACAAGGAAACAAAGCAACATAATGCAAACAATCAATTCACGGAAACTAAGCACCGGATACAGAATGCATTGTTCGTTGCAAGTTGAGACAACGGTCACAATGTCTTTCTTCCAATTCCATGTGAAGACATTGTTGTGAACGCTAACACAAACAAGTACTGACTGCGATCTCAGAATGTCAGACACATCCCAAATCCATTCTCTGAATCTTTTGATATTTGTCAAGAACGTGATTCTAAGAGAAAAGTATATACTGCAGAATTAATCGACATATATTGTTACAATTGCAGAAGAAAAAAGACGATTAACAGCTACATCATAATTCATAATGAATCTCCGAGTCCTTGAGCTACAGCCGCTTGAATCGAGAAGGCTAATAGCAGACTTCACATTATTCTACAAGGTTGTTCATGGAACAGTACAGCTCAGATTACCATCGGATGTCCGTCTTAATAATTTACGAACATGTGGACACTGCATGCGTTTCCATGTTGACACCGCTAAAAGTAATTCAAGACATTTCTATTTTTTCAATCGGGTCGTACCCCACTGGAACGCTCTCCCTGAAGATATAGTTAATTTAAAATCATTTTCTTTGTTCAAGAAACGCATTGCTTCATACATTACCTGATATTACCTGATATTAAATTCACTGTGTAGTTTAAGTGCAACTTTTGCCTTCTATACGTGCATTCTGTTTGAACTATTATTTTTTCAAATAAACAGACACATGATGAATAATAGCTTGTTTAGGCAAATCAAACAAGTTGCACCAGCATTGTGACTTCTGGTAACACTTCAGGTCGTCTGCCCCGATCGTGTCAGTGTGATGATGATCACATTGCATCGCAATCAAAAGTAGAGAAATATGTATAGCATGATATATGCTGCGAAACGGAAGAATGAAATGATGGCATTGCCTTCTGATTCCATGTTCATCATCAGAAGAAGCAAATGTCATCAGGAACGTATTCTGCAAACACCATGCATCCTAATATGTGCCCTTGTAACATTTAAATGTTTATGACAATTAACTAAGCCATTGACATAACTATCCATACCAGCAAGGAACGACACTAAATTTATAATTTAACACAGTAGGCCTATTGTTGTCATACTTCACATCACCAGCATCAGCAGTGTTCAAGCAGGCCAAACGAATGTAGTTTCCTGCCAAAATGATAATTTCTACTTTGCCATCCACGTTGTTCTTATCCCACACTAAAAACAAACAGAAACATTTTTAAATCTACGGATATTTGAGCTTGCCTGAGGTAGAATCTTCCGCCAATATTCGAATCACAAAGAAATATCATGTTCAAATAGATTTGATTAATACTGGTTTGACCAGCATCCTTATTGTCATCTAAGGAAATGAAGACGTGCCATTCATACTCATTAAATTCCCAGTACAGTCAAACCTGTATTAGCGGCAACCTCTATAGAGCAGCCACCTGTGTATAAAGGCCACTCTTCATATCCCCAAACTGACACATTCTATAGAAATCAACCTGGACATAAAGGCCACCTGTCTATAAAGGTCACTTTTCTCGGGTCCCAAAGGCGACTGTTATAGACAGGTTTCACTGTACTATCCGCACTCAAACCCGTCCTTGAAAAATGAAGTTTCTGACATGTTTATGAATGATGCAGTTCATCAAAGCTGCAATGTTTGAGGTGCTACATTTCTTCCGCCACCCGGTGAGACAACTATTATCTGGACTCTGTTGGAGTAGCTTTCATGTCACAATGCAAAATGTGCTTTGTCATTCTCATAAAATTCTGCTGCTTCTTTTGCTTGTGAGATATTTTGACCATGCTTTGGCTGACAACAAAATAAGCAACAAAGCACTTAATGAATCGACGGTCTATCAAGAGCCAGCCACTAATTGTGCACATTGCTTGTTGGTTTTGTTGCCTTCCCAACAGCTTAATGATTAAAAAGGGCTCTCGATGACAGCAAGCAATAATGGAAATTCCTCATAAAAGAGAAACAGTTTTATTCCATTGCTGCTTACACGGAACTGGAACGGCATAAACATGGTCAAACTTGAAGTTTGGTTCAAATACTCTAGATTAGCTTATAAATCTGGCACTTGCATTCATCCTGATAGTTAATTTTTTGTGTTTTCGCACTCGTATTTGCAAAACATTCACTGATCACTCACACTTGTGAAAAGTTTAAAAATGCAAGTTGCCTCCCCTTACTATTCAGCCTGGCATTTGTGCTCATACTTGCAGAAAGTCTGATTTGCAGCAAGTCTGATTAACCGAGTTTGACAGCTGCGCCAGCATTAACTAACTGAACCCTAAACCATCTCAGGTTGTAGCTCTAAAAACCCAACCCTAACCCTAACCACAATCCGAGTTGGCTCCTTCCTCAAACTTATTTTCTGATCCCAGTTTATTTGTCGTTGTTTTGATGAGAGTAATGATGAATCACTTTGCTGGGAATAAATATATATATTGTAATCTTGTCACTAAAATAAACTACTTCTCACCAATCTCTCAAAATCACATAGTCGTTGAGCGAGGCGGTTGCTCGTTGTGTTCTTGATGTCTCTCTCTCTTCTGTCCTCTGGATGATGATCTTACATATATATATGTAGGTATATATTTCTGAAAAATATCCACTTCCTACCTTTAAGTCCATGAATCCTCCTTCCGCTGAATACACGTATAGTTTTCACACATTTTGAATCGGTGGAAGTTTGGACACGATACACTTTTAATGATGAGCCTTCACCTGCAACCAGACAACTTCCGTCAAATGATCAGACTGCAACTTACTTGAATCAAACGAATAACACACTCAACAAGCATCAATTTAATATTGAAGAACGATTACGAAGTCAGCATTATGCCAATAAACAGCAAAAGCTGACAAATTTGAGAATTTCCGAGCGTCCAGCATACTTTTTCCGATGTAGACAGAACAAGTAGCCAGTAGGCCTACAAAATGAAACCAAACTCCTATTTTCAATCCATAATTCAAAAAGTTGTAGATAGTCTATATTGGGCAGTCGAAGCTTCCTCGAGACACTACTCCAGTTCCATGGTCTCCACCGGACACAGTGACAGGGCCATCATTATTCCATATTCTTGTTACAAATGAAATGAGTCACCCGCGCCCGCGCGAATGCAGGATGAGACGAGTAAGAATGACAGCCAATTGACAGGCAAGACTTGGCAGTTGCCCGTATGGAAAACTCGTAAATCGTACGCCGGATTTTACGCCAAACTTGAAAACATTTGTACGCCAAAAATGTTTGGATTGCTTATAGTCCCAACCAAGGCCTCAGCTCAATAAGGAAAAGTACGCCAACTACTCAAATTTACAAATTTCAGGCGGACGTACGCCAAATTTGTTTTGGCGTAGGCTGACTCCACGCCGGATTAATCCGGCGTAACATACATGTTTTCCATCAGGGGCAGTTGGCACAAAGCAGAACATTTATCAAAGCTTGGGGTTCTTACCACAAAGCAGAAAATTCTTGTAAAGACTCAAAGCAGTTATAGGACATCTGGAAGCTTCTGATTCAATCTCCATCGAGGAATCGCAACATCTAGCGCGGCAAAGAATCGGTTTGAAGCCAATAACATTTCACGTGCAGATTGCACTGTTGCACGTGAGCCAGTAAATGGTAAACACAGCGACGTCGTCCTTTTGTGAAAGCCTCGCACTGCTCCAAATAGAGAGGCTAAGTGACTTATCGTAAGTAGCTTTGAATGTACAGTATCTCTGTCTAGATCTACTACACAATTACAGCTATCGTATTACAATAAATATAACTTTAAAATTAATAATATATTCCAGTGCAATCCTTATAATCATCAATTTATAGACACCCACAGATGGTAGAGGGGCTTGACGGCTGACGACACCTGACTACTGTATGGTTCCTTCTGTGGTGCTTCGGACCAATTCCATTGTCTTCATTTCTTGCCAGGTTAATTTGAAAGTTAGTGGGAAAAGTTTCAATTGCATATTTAGAATTACTATAAAGTATAGCTAATGGCCCCCAAAATGAAAAGCAGGACGCATGCAGCACCAAACCTCCCGATATTGATACACGGAGGCTAATAAAGATCGCATCCATAGTTCACCGAACTCTAAAAACGTCATCTCCGTCTGCCATTCACGCACTGTTCGAAATTAGCAGGAGTCACTACAACTCAGACAGATCTATCCGCTTAACTGCACCAAAGAGCCGCATTCTCTCGATGCAATGGTCTTTTGTAGCAGTCGCTACGCGAGTGTGGAACCATCTGCCAATCTCTCTTAAAGATACAGCAGTGGAACAGTTTAAGAATTCGGCTTGGAAACACATTACAGCTCTCGATTGGGAGAAAAAAGCGCTGCTAGATTCGAATTGGTTGAGATAGCTGAGGTTTCTCTCGTTTTAATGTTTAAAAATAGAAACATCCAGTATATTGTATTCAATTATGTTAAATTAGTGTTTAATGCTTTATGTTTAATTGTAGCATGTCCTGTAGTTCGTTATGTGTAAATGTATAGTTTGTTTGTTCTGTATTATTCGTCCCAATGTAAACGAGCAACGCTGCTCATATTGGCTACGAATTCAAATAAAATATACATACATACTGCTGGCTATCACTGGTGGGAATTTTGAAATTCACGCCTAAGAGAAAAGGGGGACCGTAGTCTAATGCCTCCCCCACACTGTACATGTACGCCTCTCAAGGGCAAAAAATATACCGTGAAATGTACTATATGGCTTACAGAAATTACAAATAATACCATATGCAACGCAAACTATGGTCAAATATTCCAATTTTAGAGACGTGTACTCCGTAACTCGAAAATATCCTGCCCGGAACAGAAAGTCGCTGTGCCCCGCACGCTCGTGTCACTTTGTCTGTCTGTCTGCCTTTCTCTTGCGATTTTGTCAAGTCGGCTGCAATTGATACAATATTAACAGACATTTGTTTGAGATGATAATAGAATCAAATCTAAGTGGGACGAATATTTAGGCTCTTTTATGAGCTGGTCATCGACTTTATAATCCTTTCACTTACAACTGAGGAGAACTCCATATTCTGATAGTGGAAATGATTAGATTGCTATTTTTGAAAAGTGTTCTTGGAGCCAAGTGGGAATCAGGATAGAGTTTCAGGGTCTAAAGATTATCTACGTGCCTGAACACGTAGAAAGATTCCAGAAATTTGGCAACCAATTCTTAGTGCATGACTAAAGACACAATTTTCTGTATTGTCTTTTTACTTTCAAAATCATTAAATACAAATAACACCGAGAAAACATTTTCACAGCCCCAAACGCCTAACTGATAGAACCCAGCATATTCGGCATGGCAATTTTACAATTTTACCAAGAGATAAATAAATTCTACAAATATTCAATAGAATAAGTCGAGAGAATAAAGAATTATAACTTGCTACAAAGTGTTACTTGTTAGAAAAATTACCCCCAAAGTGTATGGATTAGTGTGAATATAAATGCATTGACGTTAGCCAAGGCTGGCTGATAAATAAGTCGGATAGAATTCACAAGGAAGATAAATCGTGGCGTCATAAGTTGTTAAAGAACGCGGCCCCAGAATGCGGCTTGACAACCAGCAAATTCCCATTTATCTGGGTCCTTCTTTCTTCGTTTATTTCATAGTAATTTCGAGTAACCTTCTTCACAAATTCGTCCACATGTTCAACCGGAAGTACGGAGAGCGTGAACCCTCCCCAACCAGCACCAATCATTCGAGAGCCAACAGCCCCAGATCTCCTGCAAAAATTCCGTATAAATAAAATTCATGTAAAATCGAATCCGATTAATCCGAACTCTCAAAGTTATCGGATTAAAAGAATATCGGATACGTATACATAATTTTCAAAGATACAGTGGAATTACGATGATTAATATCTAGAAAGGTATCTGTTAAGGTGAAATATCACATGATCCGATTAACATGGTTGGATTAATCCCATCACTCGAATTCAATTGTATTTCATTCATGACAAGCAGCATAAATATTCAGTCAGATACTTTCCTGGTAGAATTAAGATTGCCGTATTAGGTGGCCTTTCTGACCAGGTTGATTTCTATAGAAAGTGTCATTTTGGGGTTATAACTAGCGGCCTTTATGCACAAGTGGCTGCTCTATAGAGGTGGCCGCTAATACAGGTTTGACTATATATTCTCTACCTGCAGACTTTCACCAGTTCGTCAGAATCCTCACAGCAACACTCGTACATGTCTCGCAAGCTGGCGTGACTTTCATTCAGTATTTCACCAAGCTCCTAAAACAACAAATATACATAAAATTATATTAATTGGCATTGTAAACGACAGACATGGTCAGATCAACATTTTGAGTTTATCGAACCTGGATGGCATTTCTTTTATTTTCGCACAATATTTCTTTGAATCTCAGTACACGCCATGCTTCTGAAAACGTATGACAGCTTCTTTGATGTAATTTAAAACTGTCAACCTTCACTCCAAGACATGCTGCGTCGAATTCCCTCTCCTAGATGTCGACGAAAAACACACTTGTAAACATTGATGATAACTCAAAACAATCTAATCTGCCTAAATGATTACCCGTCTTACGACAGCACCTGTGTTGTAAAGAGACCGTCTTCAAATGGTCCATTGACGGTTAAACATGACAATCTACCTGTTCTAAAAGACCACCTGTGGCACTAGTTCCATGGGTGGTCGCTTAAGACAGGTTATACTGCAAAGACATCAGGGGGACCGTAAATTAATGACAACTTAGCTTCAATGAAACAAATGGTTAGCATGAAACACAGACAGCTGAAATATAGATCAATCTATGGTGCAATAAAACGGTGCAAGAAACAAAACTGTGTTTAGATATCAGGAGCAACAATGGGTTGTTGAAAACCTGTGAGCTCATACGCCTATGCAGCTTTTTATCCAGTATGAAGTCTTGTGATAAAGTCTACATAAATTCAGGGGAACTTAGAAATTGTATAAAATGATGACGTCATTTGGAATCAGTGCAACTTAATATGTTTATTGGTGAGACTACTGTGCAAGCTAAATTTCTTCAATCTCTTACAGACATTTCGAGGATCATTGCAATTTCCTTCCTGCTATATGGTTCTTTGTGAAGGTGCTTTTGGACAAGTCCAATCCTGGGAAAAACACAATTTAGCAAGGCTAAAGCACTAGTTTCAATGAAACTGAATAGCAGCCTCTACAAAAACAAACAACCTCGTAACTAATGTCACCTATCTCAAGAAACCTATGTTGTGTAGTTCTAGATGGTCAAAATTAGAATCCGCACGGCCACACTTACATCTGTGGGAAATTCAGCTGAACAAGTTCTTGTAAATCTCTGTGTTTTTTAACTGCTTTCCAATCGAGACCCAGGCTTCTAGCCAGAACCTACGAGCAAATAATGAAATTTACCAACATATCTATTTCACTAAGCGCAAAAACCTTTGATGGAAATATATATTTTGTGTGTATTTACTACAGTCAAACCTGCATTAGCAGCCACCTCTATAAAGCAGCCACCTGTGTATAACGGTTATCCTAGCGATCAACCAATCAGCAATCGATAAAGCGACTCCAATATGAAACTTTCTATCGAAATCAACCTGAACAGAAAGGTCACCTGTCTATAAAGGTCATTTTCCTCAGTTCCCAGAGGTGACCAAACGTTACAGACAGGTTCAATGTATTCAGATGCATATAATGGGATCCAGCCCTAGAGTTAACTTTATTCGCATCAGCAAAAAGACGGGCTTAGTTCATTAGAGTAGCTCATTTTACGACCAACGCATCTATAATTCATCATCATCATCATCATCATCATCATCATCATCATCATCATCATCATCATCATCATCATCGTCTTTATTTAGGGAGGCTATCCTGAT
>OFHS01000683.1:24319-37196 GCA_900245855.1 Calvadosia cruxmelitensis
TTCCTAATTGGGCCCTCCATATTTCACATATTGGAGACTCACAAATAAACATACGTAAGGGGGAAATCAATAAAATTCTTACAAAATTCACAAAAAAATCCGGAAAAATTTCTTGAAAAAGATACCAAATATCAAAATAAATTGAAAACCATCAAAACTCAAAATTCGTTTAACAATCAGAAAGTCGCGAAGAAAAAGTCTTGAGAAAATAATGGAAGATTTTAAAATAAAAATATTGTACACTTATTGACAAGATCTTGCCTGTTCGTTTTTCTCAAGAAAGGTTTCATTGTGTATGTACTTATTTGGGTCTCTACCTTTATTCATTTGAGATGTAAATTGTAGATTATTTTCTGAAATATTCAAGATGATATAATTGAAATTTCATTACAGAAAAAAATGAATACTTCTGTTGCAAGTGACCTTTTATTGAAATGCATATCATATTCTGGTGCATATAAGTTACCCTCATGTATGAGTTACACTCAAATCTATCAGCATAAAAATGAGAATGCATCGAAATAAAAGGACAAATAAACACTATGTGCATACAGGTCATGGCGCATCCCATCTTAAACCAACATTGAAGACTTCTAAAGTAGAACTTGAACTTAATCATGCAGGAGTACAGTAAGCCAGCGGCAACCTATCAGGGTACAATGAAGACCGAGGGTTGGCAGACGTCCTTTATTTCCCGGAATTGTTGAATATTTATTAGTTATGCATTGCAAACTTAATTGATTTTGTTAGATTTTTCTACACAATTTTGCAAATGTTCCGCATTACTTCCTCTGCGGTCCGGTAACCCTACGGAAACCGTTTATATGCAAACTGAACACTTGCAAATGTATTGGTAGACTTGGTTACAATGAAACCTGTCCATTGGTCAACTTTGGGACCTGCGAAAAATGACTTTTACAGACAAGTGACTTTTCTGTCCAGGTTGATTTCTACAGAAAGTGTTATTTTGGGGTTATGAAGAGTGGCCTTTATATACAGGTGGTTGCTCTATAGAGGTGGCCGCTAATACAGGTTTGATTGTATATAATAAACATCTTTCTAGTAATGATGCAACTACCAGCTGGCGCTGTCAGCCATTGTCTCACTTGTTGGCCAGTTTTAATTTCAGATTAGGAAAGAATTGCATTATGTCAGGTTATTATTGGCGTAAACAACTGAATCTAACAACATGAAATCCTACCTTTGCTGCAAGATGGCATTCAACAACACGAACATTGAAGAATGTGCTTGGGTTATCTGCCTTGGTCATTTTCACCTAAAAATAACGTAACAATAGCACGGAAATAAGAGACAACGTTCTTGCCTTCAATTCAATGTTATCTGTATTCCAAAGGAGGAGAATCCTAACCTGATCTCTGCAACATCAAAAGTGTATACAGTGCAACCTGTCTATAACGGTCATCATTGGAACCTAAGGAAATGACCTTATAGACAGGTGGCCTTTCTGTCCAGGTTGCTTTCTATAGAAAGTGCCATTTGGGGGTTAGGAAGAGTGGCCATTATACACATGTGACTGCTCTATAGAGGTGGCCGCCAATACAGGTTTGACTGTATGACCCCTTCTGCACGTACCGGTAAAGCCTGGTTTCCATTTGAATCGGGAGCGCCGCAACGCATTGCACCGCCGGTGCGCTCCCGATTGCTCCCGAAAATTCAACATGTTGAAAAATCGCTGGCTCGTTCTGATTCACTCCTGATCTCCCGGTGCGCGGTTTCCATTTCACCGCAAGGAGCCTACGAAAATCGGTGGGTGCTCCCGATCCAAATGGAAACCAGGCTTAAATGGGTACAAGTTCCTGCTGTGGGATTCTGGATTTACGGTTGGGTGAATGTGCGGGTCTTTTGTGATCAGGTCAGTTTTAGGTATGCTATTTGTAGTAGTGCTCATTTCAAATTGTACTTGGCTTGTACTCTGGTATCTTCTGTCAGGTGGGCTAGAGGGAGGGCTTCCAGATAAAGTTGTTAATATTTTCGTGAAGTCAACAATGGATGTAATTATGTGTGCTTGTTTCTTTGCTGTCTCCTCACATCAAACCGTTGCAAATTGTATTAACCCTTGTCCTGCTTACAAAACTATTTAAATGAAGACTTGAAGTCGCTTAATTGATTGCTGATTGGTTGATCGCTAGGGACTAACTATGTGATTGGTTATATGTTGCTACTTTTGAATTGTTTCGAAAACGTATACGTCAATAGCAGGACAAGAGTTAATGGCCAACTACATCAAGAAACCAGTCGAACATATGTGTCAGGAGGTCACATTCACATGTTACAAAATGAACCTGAAAGAAGGGACTCCTGTGCCAGCGGGACATTTTTGCTGGTGGTTTGAGTAGTCTTACGACACTTTGACTTCATGCCATTCTTTACTTGGCCAAACGCACATCAATGCAATTTCACTTAATGAACATCATCTTTCAACAATCTCCACTTACCAGAGAATGGGCGATAACAATGGCAATTTGCGAAGGCAATTTGACATCTGACGTCCTCAGCGGATCAAATTCAATCAACTTCGCCTACAGTGAAGAACAAGCATTATATATCCATTGCTCTGTATTGCATGAAAACAAATTAGTTACATTAGTTCCACAAGAAAGCTCACTAGTCTGTTTCGTTACCTTGCCTTCTTCTGCAAGAAACGAAATTGCATGATCCATTCTACGAAATGAGAACGTCAAATGTTGAAATCACTGAATTATTATCACTAGCTAACATTTGAACGTGAAAAGAAGACGTTAGATGATTTGTCCATACTCGCCAACTTCTGCTCCAACCAAACGTTCAGCTTTTGTACAAATTTGCGCTAGTTCCATCTAAAATAGCAACAAAAAATCAGAACATAAAGTGAGAGGAGGCATTGGAATTGCAGCGGCCAGTATCGGATAAAAGGGGGCCAAAGGACTTCCCTCGCGAAGTCCTATAAATAATCGCTTTTTAGAGTGTGTATAATAACATATAATAAAACTAAATAACCCCTTGAGAGTAATTTGCGCGTGTTTTTTAGAAATCGTTGGAGCTTCACAATATCAAATGTAATCTTTATGTATTTTCAAATGTTTGACAAATTAATATTGCGTTTAATGTTCATCATTGCCATTCGTGCTGTAAATGTCAGCTTTCATTCTCTGACGTCTTTCAAATAATGCTGCTCCTGTAAAATAATATTTTATTGACACAAAGCTACCGTTAATGTATAACTTTGTATGATAATTGACTGTAAGGCTCAAACATTATGGAAGTTTAACCCCTACACTCCTTTCCTGGACTCGCTATAGGGGGCTTACAACTTCCCAAGACCCAAAGCTATTGGGGCAAAGACGATCGGTCTTTGTCTGTTGACCCCACCCATAACACGTTTTTGAATCCATCACTGGTAATATGGCATCCAGCTTAATGACATGACATGACGTGACATGTAATCTACCTTTGAGCAGTCTTTACGGTAAGCAAAGAGAGACATCAGTCCAGCGCAGCAGACCAACGAAGAACTGCTTGAAAGCCCAGCACTCTACAATGACACAATCATAATGTCACACAACAGAATCAAGCCACGAGCGATCTGATATTACAGTGAAACCTGCCTATAATGGTCACCTTTGGGACCAGAGGGAAATGACCTTTATAGACAGGTGGCCTTTCTTGCTGTCCAGGTTGAATTATAAAGAAAATGTCAGTTTAACCCTTTTCCTGCTATTGACGTGTATACACGTTTTCAAAACAATTCAAAGTAGCAACATGTAACCAATCACATAGTTAGTCCCTAGCGATCAACCAATCAGCAATCGATAAAGCGACTTCAAGTTTTCATTTAACTAGTTTTATGAGCAGGACAAGGGTTAAGGTTATCAAGAGTGGCCTTTATAAAAAAGTGGCTGCTCTATACAGGTGGCCACTAATACAGGTTTGATTGTACTTTGTAAATTGTAGCACAACATGTAATTATTAACCATTACTTTGTATGCCTTGTTTATATGTCTGAAAGATACTCCTGTCAATCAATCAGACAAGCAGCATCCACTGATAGCAAGCAAGACCTTTTTGAATTAAAACATGAGACACAGCTGCCATATAGTCCCTACATATCTCGCAGTTACTGCAACACACTATAACTGTAATAATTAAAAATAAATGCTACAATAAAAAAACTAATTTCTTTACTTTCTATTACAATAATTATAGCAGCTTGCATCCACGTCCAATTTGTCAATATTTCTTGCAGATAAGCATTTTGCACATATCCAAGCTACCCTTACAAACAATAGACAAATGTTTTGACACCCTCGTCATTTATTGGAAAACAACGTCTGACTGGCAGTCACACATACTAGCAGCTAGACCACACTGACATCATCATATACAATGGGTACCAACGCATGATTGCTAGGAGGCTAGTAAATTGTAGAGAGATTATTTCAATCTTGTTAAACAATATTATCTGCATATCAATAGTAAATTATTAATTGTCAGTTAAATATAGGAGTATTCAAACTGGAGGAACAGCTCAGCTGGGAGAGCAACAGAGTCATGATTGAGCAATCGTGGTTTCAAACTCTAAGAGGGACAACCCAACCTTGCATCTTTTTTACAAGCTTAGGTACCTACGGTGGATACCACTGCGTGGTGGACAGGTAGCTAGAGCCTGGTTGAACATACTCAGCTTGGCTGTTCCCTTCCATCTAATTTACCTTTGGGACTGTCCCATGGACCACTGCCTTGATTCCGTGTGGATCTTTCACATCCAACATTTCAATCACTCCCTGTAAAATCAAAACCATACCTTTGTTTTCAAAATGAAACACGATGAAACGTAACAATTACAATCATGTGTCAAACATAATTATGTTACTCAATGCAATATGAGATTGGTGGCACGGAAGTAGCAATAACACTGAATGAAAAGTATAGCTTCAATGTATCTGAACAACAGAAGTGCGCAAAGACGTTATCGACAGCTTTGAAACATAGGACAATGTCCAAATACATAATGATGCAAAGAGGGCAGGATATAGCACAGGTATTTATAAGCTACCGACAAATTGAGACAGACTACATGCCGCAGCAGCTGTTTGGTAATATAGCCATAACACAATGAGACTTAGGGTTGCCAGATGTCCCTTATTTCCCGGAATCGTTCCGTATTTATGTTCTATGCAGTGCAAGATTTAGTTGACTTTGTTAGACATTTCTATCCAATTTTGCACATGTTCCGTATTTTTCTTCTGTGGTCTGGTAACCCTAATTAGACTTCCTGGTGTAGCATTGTCACTCAAAACAGCTTGTTCTCACCAATCTGAGCAATCTCATATAATCACTCTCTTTCAAATTGCGTCTGCAGTGACAGGCTTCACCCCCACCCATCACAGCACGTGAAAGCAATCACATAATACATACAACACTACATCATGTTGCGAACTTGCGGCAGCAACACTTATTTACAGCGTAATCCCGCAAACAATGCAGTATGCCATGTCAAATTCCTTCTGAGCAACTTCTCTTGTTTCTCAAATTCAACAACAGTGTGGCAATCCTAGCCGCTGCCTTCACAAGTCAAGCGAGGTACATTGTAACCCTGTTAATATCACAACCCGCTTAAAACCCTTGTCCTGCTTACAAAACTAGCTAAATGAAGATTTTAAATCGCTCTATCGATTGCTCATTGGCTGATTGCTAGGGACTAACTTTCGGATTGGTCATATGTTGCTACTTTTGACTTGTTTCAAAACGTATATATACGTCAATAGCAGGACATGAGTTAATATCACTCTACTTTTAGAACCAAGCTCTGTCTGAATCAACTATTTTAACCCGCTTAATATAACGACCCGCTTATTATCACGATTTTTGACAGGAAAATCATAGTGATAATAACGAGGTTTACTGTAACAGCAACAATAAACCCTACTATACAGTAACTCTACAACTATCATCTCAACAAAGAATGAGGTATATACTTGGTAAATGAGGTAAATTTGTTCAGTATTAAACTCATCACCATAGATAAGTTGTTTTGGCATTGGTGCTTGGTTTGGTGGAAGCTGCGTACAAGCAAATAGCAGAAATTGGTTTGGTGGGGTTGCTTCCCCGCGAATGGCAGTAGTCGAGATAGCAAACCTGTCACCAAAACCAAGCACCAGTCACATTGCTAAGTCAGTGGAATTCCTATGATTACCTGCTAATAAATTTGAGGAAGAGGGAGGGTGGGGAAATTCCTAGCGTCCCAGCCATATTTATCGTGGTGCAAAGTCTAGTGTTACATGTGATTTGCAGCCAATGCACAAATTCTGGTAAAGCAAATGTTCCAGGATCTTGCAGGCAGTAGCAATGGCGAGGAGCTACTGCTCACACCCCTCCATCAAGGCCATGCGCGTAGCAATGAGATTGGTAGCAAGAATGCCCTGCCTGATGACACAACACACCTGCATTGCCACAATGAGACCAGACTCCATTACGCCCTATCGCAGTTAGCACTATGGTGTAAGTCTAACCTCACCTAAATTACATTTAGCTACAATTTTTTTGATGACAATCAGGACCTCATCGTCTGAGCTATATCTGATCTGTACAATCTATTAATCATAATAAAAAGTACAAAAAAAAATAAAGCCTGTAAATACATAATCGCACTTTTAACATGTAACTGAAAATTGCAATTGCTGCATTTCTACACAGAAAGGGTGAAATATACTCATTGAACAACAAAGAATGCGGTGAAACACTAACTATATGATGCCATTATAACACGCTTACCTTAATGCCACATAAGGCGTATTTGTGCCACCCATCTCTCCCAACTTCAAATGTCAGAGAATTGACTTGATGCTCTCTAAAGAATAAAACAATAAATTTAGTTTTCAGGACAATATAAATTCTGGGCCGCACAACTAACATTAATAATAATAATAATAATAATAATAATAATAATAATAATAATAATAATAATAATAATAATACAAGAATTTATAGAGCGCTAAAACTATACAAATATTCTAAAGCGCTGACATGCATCATGGCCTAAACTTTACCGTACTTTAAAACTGAAATAAAATTATAGCAAATTAAAATGTACTTTTACCATCCTATTAATTATAAGAATTAAAATTAAACTATATCTACAGGTACTTTCAAAAATTTCTCGCACTGTTCCTGGGATGATTTAAATTAAAAACGACATTTTGCAGTAGCTAGTTGTGGTTCCAGTTACGTTATGCTAAAAGTAAAACTAATGCAATACTCACTAAACAATTTTGAATTGAGTTGAAAATTGAACCAGTATCACTTGGGCCCAAAGTCAAGTGCGTTTAAAGGCTTACCCATTAGACCATCGACCCTCACTAACACACATGCACATTCCATCTCAGATTACAAAGCTCTTGCATTTTCATCTCAACATACGATTAGCTGGGTCTCTGGAGGTTGGCATAATTGGGCGTTAGCCAGTAAAACTCAAATAATATTAGTTGTTTCAAACGAACTAGGAGTTAAACCCACATCCCCTGACTCCAGTAATTAGCTATAGTTACATTTTAATATCAAAGTGTTGCCTCGCATATTCAACCTTGTTTCTTATTCTCCTGCAAATTAGTGTTATCCAATAGTATGCTTATTCCCGAATGATGATATTTACGACCGAAGACACTGTCGCTCATTGTTCTCCGTTGTGACTGGATTACGCTTCTCGTTCTACACTGAACACATTCAGATCTACACAGATCACATCTTAGAGCGCATCAGATCGTAACATGGCTAACTTTTACAGTCAAACCTGTATTAGCGGCCACCTCTATAGAGCAGCCACCTGTGTATAAAGGTCACTCTTCATAACCCCAAAATGACACTTTCGATAGAAAACAACCTGGACAGAAAGGCCACCTGTCTATAAAGGTCATTTTTCTCAGGTCCCAGAGGTGACTGTTAGATAGGTTTCACTGTAGTGTCAAAATTACTCATGAAATTTATCATAAAAAAATACATTGTCAACAGAAAACAATAGTAAGCAGGTATCATCTAACCACCTGAAGGATTCTTCAAAATTCGTCAAATGTATCGTATTGTTTCCATTTCTTGCCGCAGCAATGACGACATCTTCTTCCATTGCCATAGTGAGAACGGCATAGCCGCAATAGTCTATGTTGTCACCTAAAAGATAGAAAGAAATACATAATGACTAAGAAGCTTTGAACAAGCTTTTACTTTTTAGTACAGTTCATTAGGCCTATTTATAGGCCTACGGTTCCATGGCTAGGCTTACTTCCTCGTTTGTGTGAATCTGTAAACTTATAGTAAAGTCAGCCTGATTATTTTGTAATTGGGAAACTCAATGAAATGTGAAGTGACGTGATTCTGTTACTTAAGTATGTATGTGTGACTTCCGATATAGAATCGGTGGTGATGTGTAACAAATGTGACTTTAGGGAGAAGTTCAGTGTTGGCCGCGATGACAATAAATTGAGTTTTAACTCTGTGTGTTTCTGAGGAACTCGCTTGCGTTGGGAACGTAACAGAAATAAGCATTTACTGTAAAAAAATATACTTTCAAAAACCATCAGCAACACTCTAAAGTCAAAGAAACCAGTTATTTCGTACAACACAGAGAAAAATTATCCAATGGAGCATGCCTCTAATCCTATAGGGGATGTCTTCGGGGATGTCTTCGGGGCTGTCAACTCCCCACACTCCATAGAGCATATGCCGCCCCTGTGTAGGCCTACACTAAGACTACACTAATCACAGATTGACACTAATTAATGTAATTACGCCTAGTCGCCTACTGTATCAATGTTGTACCCATCCAGGGAAACGGAACGAAACATTACAAAGGAAACACAAAAACTTAAACATTTGAAAACAAAAATAAAATACAACAATTTCAAGCTGAAATCTTCAGAAAAATTAAAGAACATCAAACTTCAACTAAATATTATGCCTTACTACAAGGGAGTCATATAGACCAATATTTTTTGACATACCAATGAGTGTTACTCTGCCAGGAACTCGGACGAAAAATTGCGGAAGGGAGCTGAAAGTCTTCTTAAATTTCATTGTTAAAGCTTCATACCTTGAACAAATAAAAACACAAATATATAGAACTACACTCCTTAGCCTACAATTTGTAGTTTTAGGATAAAAAAGAAATGCTACAAAGTAATACAAATTATTGAAACCTCCAGCACGTGCGGGCGTGCACAGAATTTCGTTTCAATTCAAAATGTAGGCCTCCCGCACAGAGTTCTTGTTACGAAAGTCCCCTTATCTCAGCGTTTCGCTGAAGTTTGACGAGAACTCAGGGTGTCACGAATATTTCAGGAAATCTCATCACGCCGTCTCGTAAATTGGTGATCGCTGATCGGCCATGATAACATTTCGAAAGAGGAATTAATTTCCAGAAAATAAAAATAAACTCATCCTTCGTGACTAAAAGAGAACAATTATCTAATTAGATGCTAGGTAAAAGATGTTATCTCTTGCAGTAAAATGGCAAAGGTCATAACGACATTTCTTCAGCCTTAGCGGACAACAACAGCGCTGGTTGTGATCTCACCGGTTTCGTGCGCTGTCGACATCTTTGTAGACATCGCTCAATGAAGAGTTCGAAAAACCTTTACCAGCCGATTCTTTTACGCCCATGACACTCTGTTTAATTGCCTTGCTACTGTCAGAGCACAAATGCTCCCGTGGAGGATAGGTGATGCCGTGTTTTAATCACTTTCCGAACTCACGAATGCTTCCCTTGCAGCTCGCCAGACAACAAACAACGACTTCTCTTTCCCTCTGTGTTTTTTATTGTTGTGCTGGTGATTATTGATTGCGCAATGAACTCTTGTCGGAGCAGTCAACACACCTACATTCTCCTGTTTGTCTTTTGAGTTTGACTCAAAATCAAGCGCAGGCAGCCTTGCTCCCGGCTTTATTGATGACAACAATCTTGCTTCTGGACTCCAAATGTGAGTCTTTGTCCCTTGAAAAACAGTGCCATGTGCTTGGCTTCCTGGTGTTAATAATTATTAATTATTTATGAAAGGAAATGGATGTTGCTCTTGTATATTTAGGTAACTTTATCGTTGTTCGCAAAGACAAACACTCTTCTTTTAATATCATAGAAGCAGTACAATTATTATTATCATTATTATTATTTCTATTATTACAATATTTAGGCAGACGGTCTGCATCACCGTGAGATATTTTGATGCTTTCAGCTGAGCTTTGCATAAAGTAAGGAGTATAAATTATGGTAATATGGGAAAACAATGAAATGATCAAGTGTGATAACAAACTGTGCAATACAAATCTAGATTACTTTAAAATGTAGAATTACTAGACTACAAAATTTTTTCTCAAACTCGATGTACTTATTTTGAGAGTTATTTCAGACTCAAAATGTTCTTTGTAAAAGTTTCTATTTAATTAGTTCCAGCTATAATTACCTTTTACAATATTACTAATTACTAGTAAAATTTACTGCTTTTCAATAAGGCATTTCTGAGTAAAAATTTCTAGCTCCAAATGTGCATTGTCCGAAATGCAAGCTAGCTGATTGTGAGAAACAAAATGTTAATAAAAAAATACAAGGTTTGCAATTCCCTGGCGGCTATTTACGATCTCATATTGCTAAATTCAAATAATGAAAAGGAACTTTGGCTATTCTCAAAGCAGAATGTATTCTTTCCTCTACATTTGCAACTAATTCCACAAAAATTTACAGGCCACAGAAAGCAGTTCAATTATCTCTAAATTTCTTTAGTCCAACGAAACTAATTATTTGTCAGCTAATAACTTGTTTGATTGTTTGTTTGTTTGTTTATTTGTTTGTTTGTTTATTTCTTCATCACTATCAGTCATACTCATACGTGAAAATTAAGGTACTATTACATGAATGGTACATAGATAATTAAACTTTTGACAGATACGATTAAGGTCATTCTCTAAGCATAATATTGCTTGTTTGTTTAGTAAATCTTTGATTTTACTTAAATAGTGATCGCAAATTCAATTCATAACAATATACAATCTGGCTACTAGGAAAGTAGATGTACATTGACTCCATTGAGTAAGTAATGGAAAATGAACAAGATAAAAGATAAAGATGATGAGAAGTAATAACTTATAACTAGTAACTAATTGTAACTAGTGACTTATAATGAACTAGTAACGTGCAGCAAGTAACTTGTAACTATTGTTACCGATCGATTTATATTTTCGTTTAATCTAACTTTGTTGGTAAACAAACAATATAATTTGAACGTGTTCATGACGACAACGCTGTCAAATCACAGTGGCGCATCCTGTTTTGATGTAAATATGTTTTTGATCGAATTACATTTTACAATGCACGTAAATTGTAATGATAACCGTCAGTAGTTCGAAGTCACGAGAGATACTGGCCGAATCTGGGAGAACGTGCACGGAGGTAATTTCTTTGATTACACTTGTATGATATGATTTACTTACAGCATACTGTAATATTCTTTTAAGTCAGTAGTCCTTAGACAATGCAGTACATGACATGTCAACTTGCGCTTGATAGTTAACTTTTGGAAACTATTCTGTTTTAAAATGATTACTTGTTTGTTGACATTGTTGCTGTACCATTGTACAGAGCGTTCGTAAATCATGCCTGATCTTTGGCCTGAGAATTACAGTATATCTCTTGAAATTGTATAGTAAATTTGATTGGATAATATTAAAATTTTTAAAAGCAAATTATTTGTTTTATCTTTCTACTATGGATTGTCTGATCGTCATGTAACTTGCCATGTTTAGCGGGGGAAAAATGACAATATCTGCTTTGAAAGAGTTTCCTGAGTAAAGTTATTCCCGATAAAACACACACTTATATGGTGTTAAAAAGTGAGGCCTACACATACTTGTGCTAGCAACGAAGCAGCATTTATTGCGGCTATATGTACTGCCTATACCAAGGGGCCTACATTTCGTCATCTTCCGCAGTATAATGTTTCGCGTGACGCTAGGTAAAGGGTCATATATCAATGCATATGATATATAAAGGTCCTACTATACGCCTACTTTAAGTATGGGCCTCGTCAATATGTTTTTAATATACTGTATGTTGTATTATATTTGGTTTCTTCGAAAGGTTCTTCAACTCATGGCCAACTGCGTTGAATTGACACCTGTCGAAGAAGCGCTGTAACCCTCCTTTCGGTATCCTAGCAAACGAGGGTAGCGTCTCTTATAAAGCACTAGATGCGAGTTACCGGCGTTGCTGGGAAAATTATTAATGTATTTGTGGTACGAATTATCGAGGCTCTGAAAAAGAGCAGTATCAGGCTAAATTATCATGCTCCCTCTGGAAATAAAGATGACGACGACTATGAATTGATGATAATTTGACGCAAGGAAAACAGATTTGATGATGATGATTACTTGAAGTCAATTAATATTTTTTTGAATTTTAGTAAGCGTCCAGAGAGTGTGTAATATTATATAACAATAGATATAAAAGAACTTATTTTTCCAAAGCTGTGATTGAAAGTCCTTTTCGAAGACTATAACGTGGAGAATTAGATTTAGCTGAACTGTTAATGGCCTTATATATATTTATGAAAATTCGTAGTTGAGTTTACCCGCATTGCTGGGATAATGTCTACAGGACATTCTACTGTATGAATGTGGAAGGAGCATGGCAGAGAGATAGCTATAGCACTTGCATTGGTTGGAAGTGGTATAGTTTTTGAGAATTTTCGGAAGCAACTCGAGTGTTATCGTCTCTGCTCTCTGTTTCCTTCGCACCATATCATCAACTTCAAACCTTTGCTTCAAACATGCTTCAAACGACTTCTGAGAAACACACGCTGCTGCCACGTGACTCCTGACTGAGGATGACAGAATTCTGATC
>OFHS01000684.1:0-11168 GCA_900245855.1 Calvadosia cruxmelitensis
AAAAACAAACGTGCGCCCTGCGCTTGACTGATCGTGATGAACATGGAGTTGCAAAGAACAGGGGAGCAAATGCCAAATAACAACACACGACTTTGCTTCATCCTTAAAGAGAATGGAGATCACTGTGCTAATGATTTTTAGCGTCATTCTTTGATGAATATTACTGCTCCTTCATTATTGCTATATTACTTTCCGCTGTGCAATAGTATAGATCTATTGTGTAAATTCCGCTGTACCATACTGTCACACTGTGTTGCCTTGCTGCATGGAACATGGCTAAAATGCTACAGTGAGACGTGTCTATAATGGTCACCTTTGAGACCTGAGGAAAATGACCTTTATGGCAGGTGGCCTTTCTGTCCAGGTTGATTTCTATAGAAAGTGTCATTTTGGGGTCATGAAAAGTGGCCTTTATACACAGGTGGCTGCTTTATATAGGTGGCTGCTGATACATCTTTGACTGTATTGCCATGTTACTTTGCTATGTGAAAGACTACTAAAATGGTGCTTTTTCCAAAATGTTACTTTGTGTTAAATCTTGTCCTTTTGTGACACCCTCTTGCAAAAGCTCTATCCAAAAACTGGGCTTACAACTCTTGAAGATAGAAGAATTAGAGGAGACATGATTGAGACATTCAAAATGGTCAGTGGGCTCACTGACAGTCGTGTGGAAGAGTATTTCACAGCAACACAAAATGTACATTCAAGAATTACCAGAGCAAACACAAGTGACCAACAAAGTGCAGGCTGGAACTAACAAAAGGATGGTTTGCAAACAGAGTGGTAAATCAATGGAATGAAATCCCCATCTCAATAAGACTATCCAGCACCTTGAATGAATTTAAAAGCTGTTATGACAACTGGAAACAAGCTACCTGACCAAACAACTATATAAATGCATTTATACTTTGAAACTGATATCATGACCATTGTACTCATACACATTTGCTGTGTTATAACAATGAACTATCCATTAAATTCCATTAAATTCCATTAAGTGTTGCTTGCCTTTTCGTTTCACCAGGTATAACTTGCCAATCATATTCATTGTTGCTAATAACAATGGCATTTTCAGTGGTATTGATGGTGACCTATGGAGCGAAGTTACGAAGGAGCCCTCGCTGCCTCTCTCGTAAGTGCCTCGTTTTCATCCAGATAGCCTGTGTTCAATAGAATCTAGCCAACTAAGGACAAGTCAGTTGCCTTTTTTGTTGTTGAATGAAACAAGATAATGAAGAATGGTATATTCCACTTTAAACACTGGTTGCTTAATGCAGGTGGCCGTTATGGCATATAGTTCTGTAGCTTACTTTGTGTGCGGTAATGAAGGGTGTCTAAAGGCACTTTCACACCATGCAATTTGCTGCGTGCAATTATCATCATCATCATCATTGTGACGCTCTCGCGGGGTGGCGTAAGACCATGCCCGGGGCGTTATTGTGATGCCGGCAATACAATCTATATATAGCTGATTGGCTCTACTTGTCCGTCCTATTCACAATGGAAACCATCCAAGGTACTAGCACGGTACTTAGAAGGTGTAAATTTATCACAAACAGCTGCATCATGATGCTTAATGATAGTATAAGATCAATATTGCATGCAATATATTGCATCTTGTGAAACCTCTTTAATGATACTAGAAGGCGTATGATATGTACTATAGGCTATACTATAATAGTCAGATAGAGTAGAAATATGGTCTAAATAAAGTCAAGATGGATGTATGAATATGAGTAAATATTTAGACCATTATCATGGCAAACGAAATGCAAAACAACTGATTACAGAAATGGGTAACCACAAAGTGTTACAATTGCATGATATGATAATGGGTCGTCCCTTAAGCACAAATTGATTTGTTTGTTCGGGAGACCCACTCTGCGTGTTTGTTCGAATGTGTAACGGCCACCGCAGATGATAGCAATATAGCCAGGGTTAGCACGGCGCTGATATTCGATTTGACTATGATAATGTGTATTCGCTTGATAGCATTCCGCCGACGGCTCTTCTTCCATCTGCACGATACGAGAAAATAATGGAAGCTGTTGGTTGCCGTGGTTACTACGTTCGCACACCCGACCAACTCCAGACCGCAATGTCGTCAGCATTACAGACGAAAACGAAACCGAGTCTGATTCACATCGAGATTGAACCATTTGCGCAGAAGCAACAGCAGGTTAGTTTTATTATCATGTCTCTTTCATTGTGATATCCTATCGCACTGCACTTTCATCTGTAGCGTAGCCATTAGCCAATTAGATAGTACTTACTGAATGAATGAATTTTCTTTCCCTTCTTAGCATATCTCTATCCTCGTATTCATGTAAATAACCTCGTTGTAATCTCATTAGCATATTTCTTATTTCCGTACTTTGATTGACAGTGGTATATACTATAAAAACCTTTTATCATTCAATGTGATTCAGAATTACCAGAAAACCAGAAACACTCAGTTGTCATTCATAGGATGTCCCATGGACGCTTACACGACGTTTGGACGCTGAGAGTACGTCGTACAGACGTCTTGTGTTTGCTGGGGGGAGGGGGGGAGGTACTAGGACGAATCGCCAAAGATCGATCAAACGCCGTGGGAGCTTTGGACTTCACACCATTGTCGGTGTCTCATAGACTACATCTGTGTGAGTAATCGTTGTGTTTATAGAAAGCACATGGGGTGTCTTGTTTGGGCTGGCACTCTTCCTATCGGGGTCATTGTTTGATGGTCACTTATGAACCAGCCGTGAAAACCAAACAAGGCCATCGTTATTCTTTAACTGCTCGGTCTTCCCACTCGCCGGTTGTTAGGGCAATGAGAGTCGCTTATTTCGTAATTCGCCGTAGAAGAGTGCCGTCAAGCAAATGTCAATACATTCGTTGTTGCCATGGCAATTTGCCGCAATTTTGGTTTTTCCTGTTGTCTTTGCTTGAACATCATTTAATAAATACTGCGAGGCTAGATTGTGCTTCTTCAGTTAAAATTCTTCCTCAAACTAAGATTCGGCTGTTGGAAAGAACTGTAGCATATTTGCATTATTTGGTTTTGTGATTTGTGGAGCACAGACTAGTATTATTTTACTAGAGTTAGGGGGTAAAATCTTTGAAATGAGCAGTTTAGTTTTGGTCGTGATTTTTGGACTGCATATGAAGCCAATGCGTCTTGATTGCGTCGCGTCGACTCTGTGACGTGTATGGCACCCTTTATTGAAAGACTGACATAGTAAATGGGATATGATTGTCATTAGGTACCATACTCTTGACACATATCGGATAAGTGCAAAGAATCTTGCTAGCGATATTGCATCAACTGTTAAGTAGATTGTACTGCATTGTTGTGTTCGGTGTTGGTGCTTCTGGACACAATTCTATTCGGTTAGGATACCATATTTCCCGATCCGATCCGAACCGAACCGCATCCTTCTGCTGATGGGGACTTCTCTCCTTCTCCGTACGGTTGACCCCCGATCCCAGTACCGTATGCCTCGTGACTCCACTGTGACAATCTGCTTTGAGTTGCTGACGCATTTCTAAGAAATTGTCGCTCTGTACTTGCATCAGTTTGCAACAGGTGGCCTGCATGGTTGGCATTTGTTGAATGGTCCTGAATCAACAAGGTTGCATACCAAGATTTCATTTGAACGATTTGTTGAGAAACCAGATAATGTACCTTGCACTGTAAGCACCGGCTTGCCATTGGAGTACAAAGTTCCCTGATTGAAGCTAAATATAGTATAGTTTGCATAATCGTAGAGAACCTAAAACGCTTTCACGAATTCTTTCCGGTTTTCGCAACTGCAGCACTGTAGCCAAGAAAACTGAAGGTCAAATTCGCATGACGGTCCGATATCTGGCTGCCTGACGGACGTTCTTTATATAATAATATAGACGGTCCGCTACCTGAAGAGGCCGTCCCTCTTCCTCTTAATGCATTTACTACATAAACTACGCTATAAACTTCTTTATAACTACGACGCATATTCTTTATATACGTCCATTTTTGTGTGTTTGCCTTGGCTTTTTATCTAGCAAGTAGACTTTTTCTCGAGAATTTAGCAACTCTTCTGCTAATACGTTTTCAATCAACGCATCCTATAACACCTATCACTTTTATCGTGTGTGCGACAGAGGTATTCAAAACATGTTGTTTCACGATACCACGTGTGAAATGATATGAGTATGGTATGCGAACCAGCAAAATTTTTAGACTCAATTTAGCTCATTATTTGCCTGAGGGATATGTGAAAGTAATTCAAGCATTGCAAAATTCTGAAGAGTTATAAGAATGCTCCCAAATCAACTGCGCTATATATAACTACTGGCTAAGCTTCAGTTGCCATGCTAACACTAATCCGCATGGTGGTTTGGCTAGAAGAATAGCATGTATTATGCTGATAAAATTTACTCTGGTTATGGTATGTGCTGCTTGTACGGGAACTACCTGTCGCTAGTGGTCACTTCTAGATGCCCATGGAATATTTTCTGTACCTTGGTTGGTCGTTTTGAACAAATTGCTCATTCTTAAATTCACACGTATTTGTCTTTTTCAGGAGTTCTCTTGGTTTGAACCGTCAAAGCTTTAGATTTTCTGCCGTGGTACCATTAGCGAAGCAGAACCTCCTTGATGCCTTACACTGATGGCATTTTCTTTTGCAACGGACTGTTGACGTGCTCAGTGGGCGTCGTCAAAGATGCAAGCGCGTGAAATTGTAGCGTGGATGAGATCCGTGATCAAGCAACTGTCACCGTAGACGGTACAGTCAATTCTAATTTTATACCGACGCCTTTACAAATTACGTGGTTCCTTAGCGTAACATCGAAGACTAATTACGCATGATTTCCAAAGTGTTACTGACTGTCGCCTTCGATGACCAAGTATTGCGTGTCGAAGCACAGCAGTGTTTCATAGGACATATTCCAATTTTATTCGTAGAATCTTAGAATACATTTGATACAATAATTATACTACTGGTAATTCAGTCGTGTTTGTAACATTTTCGTGTCCTATTTTGACGATAAATATAGAAGATTACTCACTCGTTTTTTGTCATTGATGAACTTGTTGCAATTTTCGTTGTTGTTTGTTTTAGATGTTTCAGGCTGATTTTAGTTATTAATAGCGTTTTAGTTTTTATTGATTTATTTTTGAATTTGAAATTGATTTAAGCCTAGATTATCATCACGTATGCAGTCGATTCTTTTCATTGGGGGGTATTCGAAGGTCATTTTGATCGGACGCGTGTCATCGGATTATCTGAATTGTCGCATTTTATGAACAATCCCGCGATGTGATACTGGAAAATGGACTATCTGTTTAAATGTATGAGCTGCACATAGCTGTTATTCTGGTTATATAGGCGACCTTCCTAATAGGTCCCTTTTACTGTAATTTTTGAGGCAGCAAGTAATTTAGCAAATCTGTAAGTATAACCGTAATGCTACGCTTTTACGTATTGTATTTTCATTTTGGAAATTTATGCATGTCAGAGCCGGATAGTGAAAATTTTCTAATAATGAGCTACCAAATAAGAGTACCTCTATGAAAAAATAAGGAAAATTACCAGACAAAGCAGAATGTATTTCAAATCAGATATGTCGAGAGTACAATACAAGTTCAGAAATGAATATATAAAACTTAATATCTAACATGCAAATACAATAATGTCTTCATGTAAAAAAGAAGAATTTCGCACTTCAGAATTTCTGTAGAAATAGAAAGCAGAATTTGATTAAATCTGCCAGTTTCTGCTTCTGTCGATGTGTAACGGTATGGCGTTGGCGTCGCGTGCGCGGATCGTCCTTGGCACGTCACTCTGCGTTGACGCGTGGGTGTGAGATTCAGCAGCCTCGGTCGGTGATTGCTTTGGGTCAACATACTGCAGCTATATTTGCTGATCGTGTAACTGCTATTGATGTGTTTGTCAATGACACCAATCTCTGGATGACAGCGCGCGGCTGTCAAAATGACGACACCTGTCACACTTCTATTACTCAATTCATTCTTTTATCCTTTAAAACCCCGACGACTTCAATTGGTCCTGTTAGTCGCCATCTGATGATCAAACCACACTGTTGCTTGTAAAGTTACATATTGACAACATGAAGACAGCACTGTTGATTCTATGTTTCGTCACTTTGGCGCTTGTCAATGTACAAGGTAAGCTTTTGCCTCGATGGACACGTAATTCGTCTTATTTCTTAAAGTAGATCGAACGTATGTACGCTCTTTGATTTAAGTACTATATGTGCGAAAATGATTTCACCGAGAGTAATTCATCACCGCTGTACCGCAAGTTACTCTTTAGTTCAAATTTGATTAGTTCTGGACTTGGAAATGGAACATGTGCGTGTAGTATTATTCGTTTGGTGATGGACTGATGGAACCCATCAGTATCGAAGCATGTCCCACTTCTCAGTTGTCGCCCTACAAAATAATTAGTTTTTCCAAGTTCGGTTACTTCAATACATACCTGACGCAATGAAATCTTGCGACGGATGAAAATCAGCAACGACAGAAAATTGAGGCATTATTCGCCAACGCCTTCGATGTCAAATGCTATGCCTCAGGAACACACTACTTGATGCATCTGTGACGGCAACATTGATTCAACAACTTCAAACACAGTTTAGAATCGAGAGACCTTAAGTACAAATGTCTTGCATCTAGTAACTCGTGTATATTCTTGTCTTCTTCAGTTTGCATTTTGATTTTGGTTTTATATATAGTGGAAGTTATTCTTTCTTTTATTTGCAAGTCAAAATTTTTGACAAATAAACCTAATTTTTTTGTTTCTGTTTCTTGTCATCTTAGATGTTGCCGCTTGGCCGAAGAAATGCATTGCTGATAATCGCGGTGGCTGTCATTCAGCCTCACTTGGATGTCCCCCTGGCAAGACCACTCTAAAGAGACCATTTGATAATGATTGTAATTCAGGTTACATCTGTTGTGTTCGCAATAATCGAGACTGACCGGACGCCGATCAACAGATGGCGTGAATGGACGGCGAATAAAATCGTCTCGTCGGCTTCTGCTTAGAAACAAAGTTATTTATATAATGACATTTAACTATATAAAATTATTCCCGCAAACACAAGACCTCACGGCGACGTCCCACGGACGCTTCTACAACGTTTGGACGTCGCGGGCTCGTCGTAAACACGTCTTGTCTTTACTGGGATTCTCCTTGTGAAGCGATTCATCGACTTGTATACTGTAGAAAACGTGACGACTTGATTGCGTGATCAAAATCGGAGATATCATTTGTTGTGATTCGAGAAATGCTTCTCTCTCTTCTTTGTTCACAGAAAAGTTGGAATTTGTCAGTGTTATTCCTGCGATAATTTTACACAGTCATCTCTTGTGTTAGTTGAATTTGCGTCAGCTGGGCGTCATACTTACGTCTAGATGACGTTTGCCGTGAACAAGTTTCTTGGAAATCGGAATAGGTTGGGCGGATCCTTTCTTGGAAAACCGTGACACTGAGAAAGCTTTTAATTATTATATCAAAATAATAATGTTAAACGACTACCGTTAATGCTATAAGAACCACAAGATACTGTAGTTCTTTCAAACTAGAAACTAGAAGTTAGGAAACGCCGCCTGGGGTCTTATTCATGAACCGAGACCACAATCCAGGATACTAAATCTCAAGTCCCATAATACAGATGTTAGTAATTAAGTTGGCAGACTAAATGTTTATGGCCCCTGGGGCCTTATTCATGAACCGGGACTAAAAGCATAGTCCAGGACTAAATCTCAGCTCTCATCTACAGATTTTAGTTGTTTAGTCAAGACTCAATGTATCGCAATCTCATAACCAAGACAGTTTGTTCTACTATATATGCTGAAATAAAGGCGATGATGATATTGACTTGTAAAAGCGAACCGCTATATTCTCTCATGAAGTACTAATTATTGTTATAGGGCTACGTACAGATGTACACTACAACGCGGAAACTCGAATAGGCCAAGGTAATGGAGAATCAGTCCAACCAGTAGCTTCTTCTATATAATGCGCTAAAATGACTAAGCCCGTCTGAAACGCAGCCCTCAAAGCTCAAAGACGTGTTCTCTAAATATCAAAAGACTGACCTTACTTTTTCCCCCTCCAAAATCTTTTTATTCCGAAAATACTTTAAATACAAAATCACTTCAAAGCTTACAAGCCTGGTTAGCTCAGTTTGGTAGAGCATCAGACTTTTAATCTGAGGGTCAAGGGTTCGAGTCCCTTATCGGGCGCTTCCTTTTTCATTTTTTTTCGTATTACAACTGCCACAACAGCTTTACCTGCAATTTTCAGGATGTTTTTTATGTATGTGAATGAAGTGTAACTTTTTTTATTCAAAAATCGAGGATAACATGCTCACAGCATCGAATCTTTTGCATTTCTCTTTCCGTCGGCGCGACTTGTTGAAGTTTGTGTTTCACAGATCAGTCGCCAGTTAGACAGTTACTGTTACACTGAACTTCAGATGAAGTTAAACAAATTAAGAGAAAATCTAGCATAACATCCAACAGCGTTGCAATAATGACCCGTGTTAAAGCATGTAATTTTTAATTTTCGAACAATGACCTGCAGCTAATGAGGGCATGTTGTTTACAAAATGTTTCCTTGTTGCATAATTTCTTCCCCAAAGAGTGAATTACTATTTGCTGCATTATCGAGTGCTATTTTTAAGAAAATTTGTATCCTCTTGGTTTGTGTATACAGTAGCTTGCTGTGCCCTGACAAAGTGGCTAATGATTGATGGCTTTCGTAACAGCACAGCTGGAATATATTACGCTTGTTGAGTTCTTCCGCATGCTAATTGTCACACCTGACAAACAAATTTCTGTTTAGATTTCCCGAGTTGTGTTTATTGGGTGGGTTTCTTTCGATGATGGCGGATACGTTTCGCGCTGCACCTTCTTCAAATGCGAAGTCAAAGCTGTTATCTCAAACGGAGAATCTCACTATTGGTTCTCTTGTAGGCAGAAGATCAACGGTTCGTGTCATCTTGTCATTTCTCACTTTCTGTGCGATTGCCTTGCCCGTGTCATCAATTGCCCGCTTGATGACTGCTGCGGATAAAACATGGCGGACTCATGCATATCAAAGCTGATGCCTGCTCTCGTAGACATTTTATCACCAGTTGGGGGAGTCGCTACTCGCTAGTCACCGGATTAGAAAAATTGTCATGAAGTTGTAGCTTTTGAATGTTGGTTTCTTTTGTGTGATTTGACCTTGTGCTCCGACCTTTTTAGCTCTGCGCTTTTCTTGATGCAAGTCTAGTAGTCTACCACAGTCTTCCAACTAGCATTGGCCTCACAGGCCTGTCCCGTTCAATTTTCAATCTTATTTATTATCTTTTTTTTCTTCTGTAGAGTTTGGCAACGACAGTGGCACAAGTCTTCTTTGCATCGTCTCCTGATCGTAACAAATGGAAGCTAAAACACACTGGAATTGCTTGTTTCGTGAAGGACAACTTGAAGCGATCGTATTTCATAAGGATAGTCGATTTAGTAGTAAGTTTTGACCCGTTTCTTTTTCCAGTTGACGAGTATTATTATAGATGTTGCTTGCTGCTGCCTTCTTATACCCGAAGAGTAGACAAATCGCCCATGCAGGCCGCGCTTGACTAGGATTCTGATTTCTGCCCCTTTGCTGCACTTGCCCCTGGCCTCTAACCGTCCTGCTGCCCCCGAGATCTCGTTGAGAAATTTCCTTTTCTGCAGACTGGACAAGATTTACGAGGAACTGACTAGCCTACTTACTGACTACAGAATAATATGTTAATGCCGATGGTCGTGGACAGTGGGTCAAATAGTTCTACAATGTAACCCGTTAATATCACCTCGGTTAATATCACTTCACTTTGAGAACCAAGCTCTGTCAGAATCAATTATTTGTACCCGCTTTACATCACAACCCGCTTATTATCACGATTTTTGACTGGAAAACCGCAGTGATATTAATGAGGTTTCACTGTAATCGGAATATCAAAAATCAATTTTTTTTGTCAATTTCATGTAATAATCCTGTGATTACTCTTTGGTCAGTCTGCATCTTCATAGATATCACAGTATATCATCATCATCATGTGTCCATATATGTGATAAAAATGAATATCAAAAGAAATACACGAATAGAAGGCATTTGCATGCACTTACACTAAACGGTTGGGTTGGAATATTAAACTATTAAACTATCATCATCATCCTTATCTTCATGATCAGCTAAGACATAATCTCTGCTTGAGGAAGCGAGGCGTGATCAATTCTTTAAAATGTTTAGTTTTTTTGTACGAAGTGGATATTCGTCCGGTAACCGGAATAGTTGTTGCTCGCGCTATTCGTCCGGTAATTGTTCTGGGCACGCGCCAAACAAAAAACAATACGGCGCTACTATCATTCATTCGCCATGGCGGACGAGAACGTGGAACGTAGATGATGTGGGGCCATGCGGCGGAGACTCTTTTGTGGAATTGCTGTTGGTTGGCAACTTGACTCGTTCCAAGATTGAGAACTTGCAATCGGTAATCGGTAATGCAGAGAATGATAAATATATGCAGCAAGTTGGCAGTTTTGCACCAACCGTGGTTGGCAGAGTGACTCCACACCATCGTTTCTAACGGTGCTTGCAAGTTCGTTTTTGCACGCCGAAGATTACAACAAGAAGTGCTGCTCCAAGCTTACGCTACTCCAAGCTTACGCTACTCCAAGCTTACGCTACTCCACAATCTGTGATTTTAAACAGTGTGTACTGTGTAGTCCACTAGTTCTTCAGATTTTCGCGGCTAATTGTGCCACACCAACCACGAAATCACAGTAAGCTCCGCGCCGAAAATTTTCGCCGTACGTGTACTTACAAACTTTACACTAGGGATTGACGGATTGTAGTAGAGCCTGAGAGCAGCTTGCGAACCATTCAGAAAGCATTTTCCATCGAAACCAGTTGCAAATATGATTCAGTTTTGGCCTATAATAGCAGCGAGTCTCTGGAAAGTAAAACAACTTGAATTTAAGTGCTGTCAGTGCACAACAGTCCCTGACTATCTATTCATACGCTTGCTCGGCCCCGATTTGGGAAAAGGCCGAGTACTTCAAACGCTCATCTAACACCGGACACCAGGGACCTCCAACGTCCTCTATTCTGAGCAATGGCGGAGGCATTGTTCATGCTCAGTCCTAA
>OFHS01000684.1:11494-37187 GCA_900245855.1 Calvadosia cruxmelitensis
AAAGTATCTGATTTTGACCAATCTTAATGCATCCTCGATTATTTGTAGAAGAATTTGTATGAGTCCTATCCGCGCCATCCGCCCATTCTCAAAGTCAAAACATCTGTTCTCCGCGCAAAAACACGGAATTCAAAATGGCATAACACCAACGCTGTTGTTCGACGTGTTAGTTTTCGTTAGGCGCGTGCGCAGAACAATTACCGGACGAATAGCGCGAGCAACAACTATTCCGGTTACCGGACGAATATCCACTTCGTTTTTTGTAATGGCTGCTCGCCATCGGTCCCTGAGTGTGACCATGACTATCACCTCTTGCTGCATCAGATCCATCCATTGCAGATCTTCTCGTAATTGTTCTTGGTATGTAAACCACGATCACCTGGGTCTGCATTTTACAGTTGAACAATGGCGTAATGCAAGCGCCAGCCGCCAGCTGGGTGATTAGTCTGCACATAATGTGAATGAAAAATGCTAAACATTGTCATATATGCCGCAGACAACATTCTAGCATTAGCTTGCTCCATCTCAAGTTGTTAAATAAACATGTTGTATTGATATAAATAGAATTGTAAATGAACGATAATAGCGATTTATATCCCCTTGCATGTAGTAGTTGACGAATTGGCTTTAATTTGTTTTTTCATGTGAGCATCACGAAATGAATATTTGTCCGGCAATTGTTGGATATATTTATTATCAAAAATCCATTTGTCCGGCAAAGGGATTCATCTCTAGCGCAAGTACTAAATTTCAATAAGGTTGTGTTTTAGGGTTATAAATAACCCAAGCTAGCTTACGACCAAGGTTGAGGTTGGTTAACCCTTGTCCTGCTATTGACGTGTATACATGTTTTCGAAACAAGTCAAAAGTAGCAACTCATAACCAATCAGATAGTTAGTCATTAGCAAGCAACCAATCAGCAATTGGTGAAGCGACTTCAAGTCTTCATTCAAATAGTTTTACAAGCAGGACAGGGGTTAATTACCGCGGACACTATTTCTATGACAGTAGTAAGAGATATACAGTTGGTACTTACAGAATATTTTGAAATATTATTGCAAGTTCACTGGCTAGCTACCTATTCAAGTATGCAAACAAATCAACACACAATTTTGTTGTCAGCTTTCAGTCTGCCATATATAAGCAGAAAGGAATTCTGCCACATTGTTTTTACATTAGTAATGATAATTTTAAAGACTTCTTCTATGTTCAGGAATTTGACTGCCAATATCTCTCGGTTACAATCAAGTTTGTTTTGTGCATGTTTTCACGATTTCAAAATGATTGTTTGTTTTGTTCTTGATTTTTTTTCAACCATTGTTTTTCTGGTGTAGTAGCGAATATTCCAATTCATTATTGGTGCTTATCTATCATTTTTGTTTCATTTGTAGAATAACTGTTTGCTTTGGGAGCAAGAGTTATACAATACTTTCAAATACTCTTCACCAAGAGCTTACTTTCATACATTTGAAGGAGATGTAAGTTGAAAGTCAATATTATTATCCAGAATCATTTGTGCTAGCTTTCTCTCATTCTTTATCACATGAATTTTTGTTTTTAATTTAATCTGTGTCTGCAATCCCCTTCTCAATTCAGTTTTTATCTGTCTCTTTTAGGAATGCAATATTGGACTTAATTTTGCGGACCAAGGTGAAGCCGAAGTATTCAAGACTAGAGTAGAAGAAAAGGTATCCTTGCGACAGCAGAAGAAGTTAGGTAAGTACTTTTTGTATTTGAAAAAATGTTTCTTTTTTTTGGATTGAAGCAGCCTCGTAGAATTATTGGAGAATGTGAGACAGGAAATCTAACTGAAATTTTACAATTGCTTGTACATTTCTTCCCCAGCATTTTATTGTTCGATTTGCTGTGGGCACTACTCAGCTGACAGATTATAATTTTTTGAAATTCTTTGCAATCACAGAGAGAAAAGGACGCCACACCGTGCAGCAGAGGCCTGGAGCCCCTGCATCTGCCCCAGTCAATGTATTGAAACCGATAAGTGGTAAGAGTGTCATCGTCATAGCTTTTTAATGGTAATAATTACAAAGTTCTCAATTCTTATGAACGTGATGATCGTCGTGAAACTGGTTTGATAGCGGATTCATTCAGTCTTAAATACTGCCATATTTTTACTCCTTAAGAGAGTGTTCAAAAGTACAATATTTACAATCATCCAGTCCTAAAAAGTCTTTGAAATCTAATTCAACAAGACCATGTACAGTCAAACCTGTATTAATTAGCAGCCACCTAGATAGAGAAACCACCTTTGTATATATAAAGGCTACTCTTCATGATCCCGAAATGACACTTTCTATAGAAATCAACCTGGACAGAAAGACCACCTGTCTATAAAGGTCATGTCATTTTTCTCAGGTCCCAAGAGTGACCATTATAGACAGGTCTCACTGGACAATTTTGAAAAATATAGGTCAAATTTGATTTGATAAAATTCGAAAGGTTCTATTTGTAACTTGTCCTGTCATCGAGATATCTATTTGTACATCCAATTGCTGTTAATTGATTTTCTGCTGTTCTTTACTGTTGACAGAAAACCAGCCCCCACCGAGCCCTCGTTCACCAAGCCCTTTAACTCCCGATGGCGCCTCAACTCCTCCGCTCAAGCGAGGCAAATCCAAGAAGAAGAAAAACAATAAATTATCAAAGCAAGACATTGGAACTCCTATGGACTTTAGGTGAATATTATTTCATTTTCTTATTCATATGAGCTTCAAAGTGTCCACGATGAGTCTATGGCAAGGTATGAAACTTAAATTGCACTTGTGGATTTGTTCGTCTTCGACTCCATTTAACGAGCAACCTTACAAAAATATCGACTAGAACAAGACAGGAAGAAAGTAACGTTGTTTGAGTGATTCAGTTGAAAGCTATAATTTCTATCTGAGATACTGGAACCATGTGAAAATCACGTGAAAACTGTGTGGAAAATGAAAATCGTGTAAAAGGAGTTTTTCATATGGAATTTCTTTTTCCCGGAATGCACAAGCTTTTTCCATGTTTTTTTTTCACATGGTACTTATTACTTCACATTGGTTTGTTGGAGGGTGCTTCCCATTTCACATGGTTCTCGCGCGAATTTGGGTTTATAATGTACGGCGTAGCTACTAGCTATTGTGCACTTCTGTTGATTAGCAGTTTTTTACTTTGTGACTTTGTTGTCTAGGCATGTTGGTCATGTCGGCTGGGATCCTAAAGGCGGCTTTGATGTAAGTTTCAAAACCAGACATAACAACATATTGACAACATTGTGTTTTAAGTATGCTGCTACCATTGGCAGAGGATCCAGGTCAGCCAAACGGCTATCTGTTCGGCAAAGTAATTCATCATTAACCCTTGTCCTGCTATAGACGTGTATACACGTTTTCGAAACAAGTCAAAAGTAGCAACACATAACCAATCAGATAGTTAGTCCTTAGCAGGCAACCAATCAGCAATTGGTGAAGCGACTTCAAGTCTTAATTTAAATGGTTTTACTAGCAGGACAGGGGTTAAGAGGAGGACTAGAACTATGAATAGGTTATAACCTAAAACCAATGTGTTTGTCATTATGATCTTTGTTTTACTCAATGTTCAAATCCTGAGGCTAGCACTGTTTCTTTTCGTCGTAATTTTCTTCTTTTTGTAGTTCAAGTTTCATGAATGATAGGCTCTAGAAGAACATATTGAGAGGATTTCAAAATTTAATCTAGAGACAGTTTCTACGTCGAACTGATGATAGGTGAAAATGCCGGACAAATAGTGGAAATGGTTATTTGTCCGGTGCCATATATATATCCACGGCATAATCTTTATGTTTCTTACTTCATCATGGATTTCTTTTAGCCTTCAGAGCGCCAGACCCACAGTATCCATGCTTTTATAGTACTCTGGGAAGTTTGGTATGAACCAGTAAATTCTATCTTTACTGATTGTAAGTTCTTACTGATTTATTCTTTTGTTAAAGGTTAATAATATAGATCCTCAATGGCGTAAACTGTTTGATACAGTTGGCATCACAGAAAGCCATTTGAAAGACAAGGAAACATCGCAGTTCATTTATGACTTTATTGAATCTCATGGCGGTATAGAGAAGGCTACCAAAGAACTGGAGCGTGCTCCACCTCCACCATCTCGGGAAGCTCCAGGTGAGAGATTATGTTTCCCATAGAGTAGTTTGCCTGCTGGAAAGATTAGGTTTTTCAAAATTTGTCAGAAACTGATAAATACGGTTATGAGATCCAGCAATGTGTATTTACTATCCTTATCTTCCATTTGTATCTATTGCATTTATACTGCTATATGCTGCGGTTGCTGCATGTGGTCCTCTATTGCGATTCTCTATTATTCTTTAGGTCCCCCTTCACGATCTGCACCATTACCTCCTCCACCTGGTGGTCTCCCAAGCACACCACCACCACCTCCACCATCACGAGGTGCTCCTCCACCTCCAGTTGGCCGTTCTGAGGCCCCACCTCCACCTCCTCCTTCCCGTGCTGCACCTAGATTACCAGGTCGTCCTTCTGGTACACCAGGGAATCCTCCCCCACCTCCTCCTCCATCAATGAAAGGATCTGGACCCCCTCCACCTCCGCCTCCACCTGGTAACCTCCCTGCTCCTCCTCCGCCTCCACCATGTGACTCTGGCTCTGGCTCTGGTGATGGAAGTGTATCACCAAGTGATTCTTCTAGAGGGGGACTTCTGAGTCAGATCCATAAAGGTTTTCAATTGAAGAAGGCCTCAGAGAGCCCCTCAGGACCTGTTGCTAAATCAGTGAGTCTTTGCTTGCTAGCTTTTCCTGGTCATCAAAAGTTGACGACTGATTTCTATGTTGATTTTCTATTTGACTTTTATTTCTTTTTACCAGGCTAGCAATGATGACAATGGGAATGACGATGATGACTTACTTGGCATGGCAGGGGCACTACAGCGTGCATTAGTCGAAAGGTCCAAATTCATTCATTCTTCTGGTATGTTGACGTTTCTAATTTCAATCGATCAGTAGCAATGGTGGCATAGGGGTTTGGGGGCAGAGCCTCCCTAAAAATACTGAAAACGTTTTGGGACTATGCATATTTTGGGGTGTTGAATGTCCAGTAGGATTTCTCCCATGGTATGATGGTTATGACTTAGGAGTAGTTTAATGTAAATGGAATAGGATAATTATATGGACGTATTTGTGATCTGTGATTACAGTTACATGTCTTAGTGACCATATCATTTCAGAGTAGCTTGTCACTGGTTTTTGCCCATATTTGATTATCTATCAGTTTTACTTATACAGGGAAAATTGTCTATAACGGTCACCTTTGAGATCTGAGGAAAATGACCTTTATAGACAGGTGACCTTTCTGTCCAGGTTGATTTCTATAGAAAGTGTCATTTTTGGGTTACTGTGAAACCTGTATTAGCGGCCACCTCTATAGAGCAGCCACCTGTGTATAAAGGCCACTCTTCATAACCCCCAAAATAATACTTTCTATAGAAATCAACCTGAACAGGAAGGTCACCTGTATATAAAGGTCATTTTCCTCAGATCTCAAAGGTGACCATTATAGACAAGTTTCACTGTACGAAGAGTGGCCTTTATACACAGGTGACTGCTCTACAGGGCTGTTCACTAATACAGGTTTGACTGTATTCGCTCTGCAGTCTTTCAAAGGAGAAAAGCGACAGATCTGGATAATTGTTTTGTGGCAGGTGCAATCCCCAAAAGGGGCAAAGACTCCATTATAAGTCCCGGAAGCATGCTCCATAGAGCAAGCTCTAAAATTTGGCTCTTTAAACTATCTCTGCTTGCAGTTTTATAGAAAACATGATTCAAACAACACTACTATTAATTCATAAGCACATATCACTCTTGTCATTGTGTTGGGTAGAAGTATTTTTATTTTTTGTTATTAATTAAGAATTTGTGCTTTTCAGATGAAGAAGAAGAAGAGGAAGAGGACGATTTTGATGACGAAGACTGGTCCGATTAATAAATTTCCTGTTTGGATGAAAATGTGATTTTTTAACCCAATCAAACAATTGCTTGTTTCATGTTTACGATTTTGGACACAGCACACAATCTGTTGTCTTTGCACTTACTGTATCTCACCGTGTCACCTTGTAGTCACTACTGTCGAGTGTATTCCTTAATTCAAATTTTGCGCGGATTTTCGTGATGTTGCTTTTAAGTTAATGATTTTCTTTTCTTTTAAATTAAATTATTAAATAGCAATGGGATACCTTTCTAGTGTTTTGTTTTTGTATCAGTTTTTCTTCAATGGGTTCAAATTATAATCTCGATTGCATTGAAAATATATTGAAAACTGCAACTTTGTTAATACTGTATCACCAGAGTGAGTGGTGACTAACATCAAAGCGTGTAAAAATACAACATTTGATTCCGTTAGTGCTTGCTTCTCACGCTGAAGTGGTTTCAACTGGTTGTGTATTGACAAAGATGATCAAATGGAGTACAGTTGTATACAGTACCTAATCAGTCTCGACGAGAGGGAGCAGGGGGTAATTGCCCCAGGCCCCCATAATTGTATGCAACTTTCATGTGCCAAGATCTACTGGGATACTGAACGACCTCTCTCCTCCTTGGTAAAAAGTCTTCAACTCTACATGTGAAAAGTTGAAAATTTTCTTGGGGCTCGCCCCTATTCCCTAGCTGGTTGCGACATTTTATTGCCCTTCTTGAACGAGTTACCAGCAGGACCAAACGCAGGCTCTGACATAATCCGAGGAAAACAGTTAGTTATATACCTGACCTGCGTCTGCTTCTGAAATTCAGAAACATTTTTCAATATAGAACATTGAACACTAAATTGAACCATGATTGAACATTGACTGCAAGGTGTGTTGAAATTAGATCACCATTGTCCATTCACAACATTGACGTCATACCCAGACACTCATTCAACCATGTTACGCAATGGCCAGATCATGGCCGGCAGTTGAAGCTCTACAAATCTGTGGTATTACGTAAACATGCGACTGAAAATGTTCATAAAATATAAGTACTGGGGTTTATGAAACAAAGCGGGACTTTCGATAGAAATTCACAAATAGTCTTTTTATTAAATATTTATTTTAATTCAAATAATAATATTTACTTATTTTTATTCTGATGTGCCATGCGTGTTTTCCATGTGTCCACTGGTGTCCAAATCGTAGACTTCCAACCGAGACCATTTGGAAATCCGCAATGACAGGTCCATTGAAGTGGAACGAGGTCACGCTGCAAATCTACGTTCCTTCAAACATCAGTGCAGTCTGTGGCACAGTGTGCTTCAAAACCAGCGTTTAGACTCAAGTTTTCAAGCTTATTACTTGTTGTTATAGCCAGAAGGCAGTCTGTAAGCATGCTATCAAGAGCTTTGCCAAGGTTAAGAACGGTAAGTTTGTTGGTGGCGAATTCTTAAGCGAATTTATTTTCAATGTACAACCTAACTAGGATATTTAGGCATAGTCTTGTGCTGATACGTTTTGCAGTTGAAAATGATCCTACAAGTATTTTTTTGCTTTTTGTTGTTAACTTTGAACTGTCTGCTGATTTTTTTGGAAGAAACTAAGTTACAAGCTTCGTGCGTGCGTATTTGAAAGCTTTTAGCCTCACTTGACAGCTGAATTCGGAATTCACAGGTAGAATCATAATTGAATTTCATCAAACTCACAACAGCGATATTATGTAGATAATGCAGGCATAGATACAAGCTGCAAAGGGAAACAATAAGTCTATGTGGTCAGGATCACCCCATAAACGCAGGTATGCCTGCATTGCTTGTTTGTTTGGATTGCCTTCTTACAGCTACAAAAACAAATAAAAATGGATATTCTTACAGTAACCGCAAACTTTCTTCAAAAAGACAATCTTGCGGACATCAATTGCGCACACGCGAATCATCATTTTGGCGCGAATAATGTGAATTAAAGTTTGGTTTGAACTTAAGACCACTTTCAACATTTCAACTCTACTCGCTGTCAATGGGAGTCGAAAATCGCGTTCTCTTTGTAGTATGTTGGGATTTTCCTCGGAGACAAATTTGAATATTTCGACGAAATTAAAAAGAGGATTGTTGTTGTTGAGAAACAAGACTTCATTCAGCTCGGCCTAGAAGGGACTCCCGGGCGATCAATGGCATTCAAAAGCTTGTTCCTCTAATATCCGCACATTGTAAGCCGAGTTTGAAGTATCATTTCCTCCAATATTTGCGGCCCTTGCTTTTTCAAAATTTCAGAAATCTAGTATAATTCTGCAGCATCGTATGCAAGACAATCTGAAGGCATCTTTCATTGTCGATAATTGTAGACATGAAATAACATTATGTTGATCGACAATCGACATGCGTTGGAAATGTCGAACTTGAACCCAGTGACTCAAATTCAAGGTTTCCGCATGGCGAAGGTGAATCCGGCCATTACAGCGAAATGGTTTGTAATAGTTTTCCTGAGCATGATATATAACACCATTGCACATCAAACTCAGACGCCAAGAAAGATACTTCACTTTGCTAAGTTTGTTTTCAACAAGAAACGATCCACAAACCTATGTGCGTGATTGGTTCGCATGTGTGCATCGATGTCCGTAAGTTTTTCTCTTTGAAGAAAGTTGATGGCTTACGGAAGAATACTATCCTCTTCAAAACAAATAGAATTGTAGGATATGCGCTAGAGCTACAACAGAAATTATGCAGCATTACAATGTGAAAAGGAATTTATTAAGAAATAACAGAGAGTAAAATTTGGAAGCTAGCTGGAAGGTAATAATTAGAAATAAAGAAAAATCAAGGTATTACTTACACAACAAACAATAAGCAATGAAGATGTGAAGACATAGCCTAATCCACAGGCCTGGATGTTGGACGATCATTAATGCTGGTTTTCTTTGAGAGATTCAAACGATATCCTCTTGCCGTCATCAGGGTACGTTATCGCCGCTACGCTTGAATGTCAAATTACGCCCTGCTGCTCAGTCGATTTGCCTATCGTCAAGCTGGACAGGCCAGGAGCCCCTGAAAGAAGATGACCCTGAAATGTATGACCTTATCACAAAGGAGAAAAATCGACAAATATGCGGACTTGAGCTTATTGCATCAGAGGTAGGGTGGCCTAATTGCTGTATTGTACTGATTTACTTTTTATCTACTACAGTGGTCACTTGCTTAGTGCTTACTAAAACCACCTACGAACCGTTGTATTTTGGTTTTATTAAGCGACTGGAAACCTTGTAACCTTATTTCTAAATAAAGTGTTGCAAGCTGTGACTAAGCAGAAAGTTAGAATTTGCTAACACAAAGATTTGGTTTTATATAGCAGCTGGTTTTAATAACCATTGTTTTAAATGACATTGACCTGCTGATGACCTATCTAGTTACAAATTCAAATTACTTTAGCGAGAAGTAACAAATTAGTCCACAATTATGACTTAGTCTCTGAAAAAGTTTGAAATTGCAAGTTACAATTAACTCAAATTATAGAATGACCGTCATTTTCATGTCGTTTCTCAATCTACTGATTGTCAAGATGTGAGGGGCTTTAATTAGGTAGGAGAAGGTGGCCTCTTCATGTGTGCAGGACTGATGTTGTTCTTGCTTTTAATTGCTATAAAAGGTGACGTTTGACAAGTTTTGACGTTTCATTAATTTTGCAATAGTGTTTTGATTGAACTGATTATTTCTTTAGTTTTGACGAGCTGTTTTGAAACTGGATCTGAACCGTAGATCTGTAGGCCTATCAAGAGCTATGGTTGTGTTAATGTGTTTTTGTGTTGTTGTTTTTTCGTAGAATTTTTGTAGTCGAGCTGGCATGGAAGCAATGGGCTCTTGCCTAACAAACAAATACTCAGAAGGCTACCCAGGCGCCAGGTAGGCCGAATGAATAGAGATTGACAGTATTCAATTATGTCATTTCTTAGTTTTATTGGTATAGACTAGTGTACGATAGATAAATTAATAGAGCTATGTCAGAGATCAACAGAGCATTGCTTATATCCAGGACAATGAATGGATGGATTGTATTCTAGAAACTCAGCACAAATTGCACAATTGTGTATGTAGCTACAATGTGAGTGTTCATTTAATGAGATAACTGAGGGTATGTGAGGGAACACGTGTGGTTGATAACCAAGGAATTGAAAAGAAAGACAGATAGTGGAATGAGAAGGCTACTGTTATTGAAGAGACCGCAAGACGAGGTGATTCAAATTGTCCATATGATGCTCTCAGAGATCTCAGTACAAAGTGTTGGGGTGTCACTTAAACAATCAAGTCTGACGACCAGAAAATCCAGCACTGCTGAACCGACCAGAACCTCACTTTTTGGCAAAGATATCTTTGGTGGAAATGAAATGGACAGTGAAGACTCATCCCTTTCAAAGCACGCCGCAACAGTAGAGGAAATGGACATGGCACTAAAGAGGCTGACAATTCCTGTTTAACATTGCTCTGGATCGGATCATCGCCAAGTCAGCACAGGGTCTCAGTGACGTGACTGTTGGAAAACACTTCACTCTGACTGATTTTGGTTATGCAGGCAACCTAGCCTACTTCGGAGAATCAGAGACGGACATTCAGCAGTTCTTCATGAATCTGGATATCAACGCTGGTATGCTTGGCCTGAAAATCAGTGTCAAAAACCAAGCTACTGACTCTGCAGTTTGTATATGCGAGGTCAACATTTACAGTGGGCTCCGTCACAGCGTTTGAGGATATCAACATCAGAATTTGCAAAGCTTCAGCAAACTTTGGCCGCCTCACCAAGCCACTATTTGACTCCAACATTTGTCAAGCATGCTGTATCCTACCTGCTATCAGAAGAGCCAGACTGCAATGGTTTAGTCACATGTCCAGGATGAGCTCATGTTGACACCCTAACATGATATTCTAGAAGCAACATGATGCAGACTGGAGATACCATCCTTGTGCCTCTAAGCTGTCATGGAGAAAGCACTTATTAGATGACTTCAACCGTGGTGGTCTGATGACTGAATGCTGGAAGAACCTGGTGTCCCGGGCGCTTCGTGACGGGCCCTTGTGCAGTTATCGCTCTTCCTGTGCTTCGCCTCCTGCGCATTGTATTAGTGTGCGGGTCACTCCGCGCACCAGCAACAACATGGGCGGGCGGGAGATCAGAACTGCGGGTGCTGATCCACCACCCGACCCGCTGCGCCAGCGTCGAACGAGGCTCCTGCCTGAAAACGATCGATCGATCGCAGCTCATAGTGTGTAGTATCAAACCGACTGTCCAAGTAACTGTATCAACAGCATAGCAATAGTAGTGGACTCATTGGCTCGTGTCTGTTGCTGGAAAGATGGCCGAGAACAGACTCCTGTGACAGGCCTTTATCCTGGACCTACATCATATTCCTCTAACAATAGCCCCTAGTTGAAAGGAATTATCTAATCTTGTTGGTTTGTTGTTTAGGAAATGAGAAAGAAAGTAACGCCGGTCAATTGTTCCAGCCTAACTTAAACTTCTGATGTTGTTTGTTCTAAGGTATTATGGCGGAAATGAATTTGTTGATCAAATAGAGCTTTTGGTGCAAAAGAGAGCTCTCCAAGCATATGGCTTGAGTGAAGAAGAGTGGGGTGTCAACGTTCAGGTGTTCTCAGGTAAGTTGTCAATTAATATTAGATGGGATGATCATCTTCCATTACGCACATGCTTCAAATGAGATGAAGGCACAATATTAATCAAGTCATTAGCATGTAATTTGTCATCCCCATTTAAAAATGTTCTCATTAGTTGGACAGTTTGCTCTATAAACCACACAACTCATTGAAGCCTGTTAAAAATCTTTAAGTAGGCCTACTTACTATAATGGTCATATTCTTCAATTTATGCTCGTTGAGATGTTTTCACTTTATTTCTATAAAAATTATAGAACCCATCAGATTTTTAACCCATTTAATAAGTTTGTAACTGGTATTTGTAAGTCAAAAGCAGCCATTTTGTTTTTCGTCAAAGTATTATGTTAGCCTATAGTCGTATTTTTAGCATTACCATCCTGTTGTATGACATGGTAATGCCTAGTACGGTATATTTCAGGTGAGCCGCATTTTGTAACATCAGTACAAGTTCTCTATGTAGCTAAGTCTGCTTCCATATTGACAGCTCACCATGATTATAGAATGAACTTGATCATATAGTGCCTTCACATACCCGCTCATTGGTAAATGCTTTTGTTTCATGTTTCTTTTATTGTTGATGAGCAAAAAAATCATCATTGTCATCTTACGTTGCAGAGGCTAAATCAGATTTGAGTTTGTTGCGCTTCAAGGGTATTTGTGTTATGCCTAATGAGTTGTCTGTCCGTCTGTCTATCTATTATCTAACTATACATTATGTTGGCCCATATGGTGAAATACATTGTTTTGTTTCTTTGATATTGGACATCATTTTAAAAGAGATATTTTGCTGATTATTTTCTAATTGTAGGCTCTCCAGCCAACTTTGCTATTTACACGGCGTTGCTCAGTCCCCATGATCGTATTATGGGCCAGGATTTGCCTCATGGTGGCCAGTGAGTAATGATTTGCACTCTTCAGTTATTGATAGGCCTAATGTACAATCAATTTTTGCATGAACTGCAGCTGTGAGTTTGTTATTTGCTTGCATTGTTCTTTCTAGTTTGTCACATGGTTTTATGACCCCAAAGAAGAGGGTTTCTGCCACTTCTATCTTCTTTGAGTCGATGCCTTACAGCTTAGATGTAAGTGAGGTTGTTTTGATTTTCCTCGAGGTTGTCTCGCGTGGTTTTCTTCTTGATTTTTGTGTTCTGTGTAGATGTATCTGTCCAGTTTTGAATTTCCGTGAATATATTTTAATTTGTCAGAGTTTGATTGTCTATTTCCCATCTAATTAGTGCATTTGGAGATTTGAATGATAATAGATATGCCAGATGAATCGATTCAATGACGATGTAGAGGATTTATCATTGTTTGATTACTCAATCTATTAGTTTTAAGATTAGTTATCAGCTTTTCCGTTAATTGGAATCCTTCGTTCATGGTTGTTGGTTTGATCAGTTGATTTGCCCATGAATCAGTTGATTGATTGGTTACGTTAAGCAACCAACCGATTTTAAATCAAGAAATGGATGAGCGATTAACCCACCGGTTGTCTTATCTATTATTTTCATATTTTAAATATATCAGCTTTTTTGTTGATTGAATCCTTTGTTCATGGTTGTTGGTTTAATCAGTTGATTTGCCGATGAAATCAGTTGATTGATTGCAACTGATTTTAAATCAAGAGGAGTGGATGAGTGATTAACCCATCAGTTGTTTGATTCTAGGAATCAACTGGTCTTATCGACTATGATAACTTGGATCATCTCGCAAAGGCCTTTCGTCCAAAGATCATCATTGCTGGAACTAGCGCATATCCAAGGCTTATCAATTATGAAAAAATCAAACAGGTACGGTTTCTCCTTCCTCTTGACATCCAATTTTGCTCGCACTTCCTGCTAGTTTATTTTATTTCAATCTTAATCTCTGTGCACAACTTTTGTCATTTTTCTTTTTGAAGTACTCCTTTGTTTAATTGCTGTAATCGTCATATCGTTGAGTAATTTCTTTTGTTTCAGTCATTTTACGCGATTATCAGGAAGCCATCAAGCATATGTAGGATGCAAAGTGATGTCTGAAAAGACTAAAACGTCCCAACCTGGACCACATGTGTAGTTCTAAGTACATGTTGTATAATTTTGATGGAAAATGTAAATTTTGTCATCACCAATGGACCAGCAAGCACTTACTTTTGTTGGGAAGATATAGTCAAATATATTTTGTTATTGTGAAATAACTTTTCCACCGTCATTGTAAAAATAGGTTGTGGCTAATTTTTCATTTTGCTTAATTTTGACTAGAACATCAGCAATGCGTTGCTTCTCTTTGTATTGTTTCAGTAGAACAATAGGTAATCAGTTCTTGTCAATTACTTGACCCATCACGAACGATAAATAATTGGCAAAATAATCGGTACAATTGACAAATTTTATCAGCTCATCCCCATTTAGACTTCTCAATTTGCCACTGCCTGGTTTTCACTTAAAGTGCTCATAAATTGTTGAAACTGTGTTCTATTTGACTGTATTTTCCGCTGAATATTGCAGACTTGCGAAAAGGTCGGCTCTTACATGTTGGCTGACATGGCTCATATCAGTGGACTTGTCGCTGCCAAGGTAATATCATGCATATACCATTACGTGTAGAAATAAGAAACAAAAGCAAACTGTTGGAATGAAACTACATTTTTGTACAGTATAACCTCTTTACTATCACTATGATTTTCCAGCCACAAACTGTGACGGTAAGCGAATAATGATATTAAGGGGGTTAAAATAGTTGATTCCGACAGAGCTTGGTTCTAATACAGAATCATATCTAACCAGATTTGCTATATCTGTGGTTACTTGTCCCAGACGTTTCAAAATAATTATATTCTGACATCAAAACTCTTCTCTTGACTCAGTCACAAGCAAAATAATTTGCGAAACCATCATGACATAAACAGTAAAATTTTATGTAATTCACGTTTCCGTTGATAATTGCATTAAGCTTTGTTAATTTTGCTGCAGGTTGTTCCCAGTCCATTTGAATATGCAGATGTAGTCTCCACGACGACACACAAAAGTTTGCGTTCTGTCAGGTAATTACTTTTTTTTTTGTTCTGTAAAAATCAATGAAGTTACAATTGATAACTATTATATAATTGTATAAGATTTCTGCGATACAGTCAAATCTGTATTAACGGTCACCTCTATAGTGCAGCCACCTGTGTATAAAGGCTGTGTATGAAGGTCATTTTACTTAGGTCTCAAAGATGACCATTATAAATAGTTTTCACTGTATATATTACGTTATATCTATTCACATGAAGAGAACTTTGACCGCAATTTTCTAGAGGATTACAAAACTGAGTTCTGTTGCAAATATTTTCAATGACATCAGTGTCTGTTATATCAGCTGGTGACTGCAAAAGCAGCATAGATCCAAATGCCACATACTTGGAAATGCGGTGTTTGCAAATGTGTTGCATGCAATGAATGCCTACGGTACTGTAATTAGAATGATAGCTGCAGCCTTGACTTATTTCTTAAGTCTCTATTGATGGTGTTCTTATTATGTCTTTTATGTTTTTACTTTAGGTCTTCGTTGATATTCTTCAGAAAGGGAGTAAGATCTGTCAACTCTAAAGGCGTCGGTGGGCAATTAAATTGATTAACAATGTGAATGTAGCAAACGTCTTTGTGGCATTGTTGATTGGAATGAAGTGGTTACCATAACGCCATAGTGTTAAGCCCTAAGCACAGTATCGCTAAAACAAGCGTGAATTGTGAATTGCGACTTGTGCAAGCACTGGCTTAGTATGCTACACTCTTGTTTCCTGTTTGTTGGCCAGCTACAGTGTTTGTATTGTTCTAGAAGTACAATGACCCGGAAAGTGACCAATCAGCATCGCGCTTTACTTTCTTGTTCAGTTTTGACCAATCACCAACAGCTACGAAACTTGATTGCGTCCAATTCACGATTTGAGCTGTGCATGTCAAGCTTGTATCATTTACGATTTCCAGTCGATGTGAATGACTCATCACTATTTAATGTGCTGTTCGCTATTTGCTCGTTAATTTGCAATAGTGTGACCGGGGCTACACCATCATGAGAATTAAGTCAAAATACACCAAATTTTGCACAAGGAGTATATTTTATTCAGGTTTAATCTTAGCTACTTCAGGTCGTAATTGGACTAATTGATATCTAAGATTATATGTTGCAATTTCTTCAGAGGTTCATTATGATCTTGAAAAAAAGATCAATGATGCTGTCTTCCCTGGCTTGCAAGGCGGACCACATAATCACGCCATAGCAGGAGTCGGTGTTGGACTTAAACAAGTAAGAATACATGCCGGTAGTGCGATTTTGCTTAAAAGCTGGATTGCCAGGCTACTGGGCTATGATAGAGATTTTTCAGTATGTGTGTCAGTTTGTTGCGCATGGTCTGCATCAGTGTATTCTAACTGGTGAGGCAACAAGCCAGATTCAATAATGATTTTTACCCCACATTGGCTTGGTTGCATACAAGCAACTACACCAGTGCCACATGGACTCGGCATTCGCCAGACTGTGCGACGTGTCCCGCTCACTGCCTGATAACCGGCGCCTTCAGCAAACCAAGGACTTATCACAATCTTCCTTTGAAACGCAGCAACCAAGGTGGCAGCAACAACAGTGCTTCTGCCCAAGCAGGTTGTCATCCTGTGTACTTGCGCACCTGCGTAGAATGTGTCAGTTTGTTGTTCACTCAATTATTTCACTTGCAGGCCATGGAGCCACATTTTAGAGATTATCAAATCCAAGTAATGAAAAATGCCAAAGTGATGGCTGATGAACTTTCTCAACGTGGATACAGTTTGGTGTCAGGTAGCTATCTTATCTGTTGCCGTTGCTATTCCTCATCTGTCGTCCTGTTTGTTGCTTGTTAGTCACAACTGTTCTGTCTTGCTCCTTGTAGGTGGAACAGATAACCATCTTGTTCTTCTTGATCTTCGGCCAAAGGTAATTAAGCCACAATTGAGACGCAAAATGACCGTTAAAATTTACATGACAAGCAGATTGAGAAAACTAGCCAGGATAGAGGGAGAGACATACTGGCTTCTTTTGATTAAATGTACTAGTCAGTTAACATTGTATGTTATTTGCTTACTGTTTATTAGACGAAGCGCAGTCCTAGTGCATTTTGGGATGCAAGGGTTTTCTGGCATGTGATTTTGAGCTGAAATCTGTGACCCCTGCTGTCAAAACCTGACTTCGTGAGGTGAATTTCGAAATTGAGTTTTACACACCAGCGCATGCAACATTTTATGGGCTTTCAAATGGTTCAATCGGTTTTTCAATCTGATGAGTATAGCATATTTTACAAAGAAAAATGCAACTCTACTTGCGACGGAAATCGAAAACTCAACTTCGGAGAAAACGAGCGTTGAAGTTGAGAACACACTTTATAACATGACATTTTCGATTCTCGCAATCTGATTGGCTAAGAGCCGTGTTCGGAAATTCGACTGAAAACCGGGTTTTAAAAATCCGCGAGATGCATTTATTCATGATTCAGAATGGCGCAAAAGGTAAACATTACAGACATTACCCGAAGCTTACACGCTTGGATTAGCGAGCAGTATGCTAGACCGTGGCACTCCCGAAATGTGTTTCCAGCATACGTCTACGGAGGAAATTAACAAACTGCTTGAAAGTGTGAAAATCAGTGATCCAGAAATCCGTGCGGGGGGCCATCGGAATTCAAATTCTCACTTCGCGGGCCCATTATGGAAAATTCATTCGACCTCAGGAAATCAGATTCTGACAGCAGCGGTCACATCTACAATAATGACAGCCAAGAACAATCCTTGAAATTGACCATCATTGACTAGAGTTCTGCTGATTGCGTTGTAAAACAAATTATTTTCCTAGCATCTTCACCTGTGGCAGAGCTCAACTCACTTATATATTGAAATGGATTGGAACAGCTTATTGCAGATTACGCTGTCATTAAAAATAATTGTGTCAATTAATTGCAGGGCATTGATGGACAGAGAGTGGAGCGTGTCCTCGAGCTGTCAGGAATCACAACCAACAAGAACACATGTCCTGGGGACAAAAGTGCAATGCATCCTGGGGGTTTGCGATTAGGTACGTACGACTGTCACTTTGTTTCTTCTCTTGCTTTTTATACAGTGTACCTGTCTATAACGGTCACCTTTGGGACCTGAGGAAAATGACCTTTATAGACAGGTGACCTTTCTGTCCAGGTTGATTTCTATAGAAAGTGTGAAAGTATCATTTTGGGGTTATGAAAAGTGAACTTTATACACAGGTGGCTGCTCGATACAGGTGGCCGCTAATACAGGTTTGACTGCATTTCTTTATTCAAAGTTAATTGATCCAGTTTGTGTTTCATGATTTCATAAATTGGAGCTGGGTCATTGAAGTTATACTGAATTTTCAAGCACAGCGGCAAGCCTTCGAGGTTTTACTATATTATTATTAATAGGGAACATTAATTTCAATTTGAATTTCATTTGGTGGTTGATTCTTACTCAGGAACACCTGCACTGACTTCGCGTCAATTCAAAGAAGCTGACTTTGTCAAAGTGGTTGATTTCATTGATGAAGGTGTCAACATTTCAATAGAAGCCAAGAAGAAATCAGGTAAAAGAACTGTTGTAAAAATGTTAATTGAGAGATATTTAGCATAATTATTTATCATTATCATATATGATAACTTATTTATCATTATTATTATTTATCATTATTATTATTTATCATTATTATTATTTATGATAATTATTGCTTGTCATAATTATCATTTATCATACTGTAAATATTGATACTTCTATCATTCTTGTTCAAGGAAGTTTTTTAATTTACGTACAAAATTGCTTTCCATGTTTCTTCACTTTTTGGGCTAAGGCTGTTCTGGTGTACGTTTAAATGTCAATTTTTCTATAATTATACAGTACTTGAGAAAGGAATATGTTTTGTGCAATTTTTTTTATTTTCCTTTTGTATATTTTTGCTCAGGTTCAAAACTGAAGGATTTCAGGAGCTTTGTATTATCAGATGAAGACATCGTGCAGAAAATCACAGATCTTGAAAGCAGGGTGAAGAAATTCTCAGAGGTCTTTCCCATGCCAGGATTCGATGGTTATTAATTTTGTTTCTTTTTATTGTAATACTAAAAAGAGAGAGAGTAAGATATGCAACGATCGGGTGCAAAAATGGTTATTTATAACATGAAGGAGTGGCGACACGATGTTGTTTACAAAATAACGTGTAATTATTACCACACAATTTGTAATGTAAAATCATGGATGTTTGACAGTGATAAATAAAAAAATGCATTTTAAAAAGTGTTTGTTGTGATTCCGGGCTCGATCTTTGCAACTGTCGACCATGCAGAAGGCCTAGCACCCACTCCCAACTAATGTGACCATTCCACCACAATTTATGTTGGTTGTTATTATCAATTTCTCTTCTGAATTCTGATGACCCACAAAACCATTGCCAAACTCAATAATATTCCTCTCTCAGTTCGCTATGACTAACGTAGAAACATAGAATATATGGAAAATTTGAAAATTGAAATGAATATTGGAAGATGCAGCATTGTAGGGGTTTTCTATACTTGATCAATTGGACTTCGGTTTGTATAATATTTTAGATACGCTTTTTGTAGAAAGAACATCGAGGTTCAAATTTTAGAACAATGTAAAGAACAACTCTAAACTCAAAACTCGGTCAAATTATCGGATAATCTACATCATCCCAAAGCAATTATGTTTCCATTTTACGTTTTGCAACAAATTTTTCTGCGTTGTCTGATTTGTATTTAATCCGATAATGACCAGAGTTTGACGAGAAATGTCATCTGTGACAATTAGTGAACAGTTTTTGGTATATATCCAATGCCATTTTCAAGTTAAAATAATTACAAAATTATTAGCTAGCGAAATTTTAGATTATTTTAATTTTAATTAGTATTAGGTAAATTGTTTTTTTTAAATTTAATTAAATATGGATAATTGCAAATATTTATAAAGTACTTTTACGTAGTTTTCAATTCTAGGGAAATTAGCAATAATTACCAATTAGAAACTTAATTAGTAATATTTACTAATTAGAAACGGCACCTTCCTGCTGAAAATTAAATGAAATAGCTATTAGTAGGTTTGCGTTGATGTTGTTGAATTTTTGGAATTTATTCATCTTATTAATTTGACTTTTTGGCATCACAAGACAATGAAATTACTCAAACTGTGGAGATGCTCGATTTTTGAATGATGACATCATCGACAATAATTTGTGCGAGGTCCCATCTGGCCTCGTGTGATATCCAACAGGACTGCTACTCCCTCAAACTCTCTTGAACTTCAACACTTCAACTAATTTTCACCATTTTCACTATCGTCTTTGGTGTCTCCGCAATAACTTACTCAAAATTGGACTACATTTGTCTAGTAGCACGACCATTATGTCTCCTTCGGATGAAAGATTGTCGCAAACGGTTCAACGAACGGCTGGCCTTCGGAGGCGTAACTTGCTCGTTCTCTCTTGCCTTGGTGCAGCGGTGGCAGGAATCTGTATCCTTGCTGCTTTGTAGTAACTTTTTAATTTGGCAATTAATATGAGAGTAATGTAAAATATTTTGATTTATATACCTATTTGTGATATAATTGTAAAGGTAAATGCGTCATGCAAGCCTGGTGCTTGTTGCGTCAAGGATGTATTTGTGTTGCGAAAAATGCGAAGGAAATAACCCAGGTGCAGTAGGTGGTAGGCCTAGCATACTATTAGCTCAGTTAGCAATATACATAGCAGATCTAGCGGAATCAAGCGTTGTAATGCTTTGTAAGGCTCCAATGAAATAAGAGTGACCACATAAAATGGATGGGCAAATTCCAGACCGCATTCTATTTCTAGGCTTCTGTTGTAAAGGGAGACTTTATTCTCCGCGTAGATCTCTAATGTTGACTACTATTCGTGAACCTTCCATTTTTTGAAGAAGAAATTGTATGACTCTTATTCTTGCACCAGTCTGGGAAGTTCAACGTATCTTACGTCGAAGATCTTTGGCGTGGAACAGGCTCCAACTTGGCGATTGGCATGATGCAAGACACGGAATTTTCAAAAATTTAGTACTAAACAATGCTAAAATTATCCAGTTTTGGTGTGGCATAAGCTTTAGTACAGCACTCTGGCGTAATCTCGGCATACACAAAACGAACTTCCCACATTGGTCCTTGCACTCTCAAAATCAAAACTTGTGTTCTCCGCACAACAAACGAAGAATGGCAGCTGTCTGTTGTGCAATTATAATTATGTTAGAATGATAGCCTATCCTCTCGTATAATGCAGAAAATATACCCTGCAGTCCAGGTTGATTCATAAGACACATTGGACTATAGACCATTAAAGGTGTTGCCTGATTTGCCATTTGTTGCAATGAGCCCTTAACTTTCAGCAGATGCTTATTCCATTCTGTCTGTAAAACAAGAAGAATTCTCTGATGCTGAAATTGCAGTGGCAAAGGCAAGAAGAAGATAATGCATCAATCATTGAACTGAAAATGGATTCTAATGATAGAAATATAGCGGAGGGATTCATGTTGGAAATTTGTGGCCTGAATGCTGATGAGCTTCTTTTGACTGCCAGAAATGCTTTGTAATTGTGTAAATGTGTTATGCTAGACACTGGTTGCCAAGCAACTGTTTATATACTGTACTGATAGGCATACGTTCTACGGAGGCTGCTCTTTGGTTCTCTGAGCAGACTAATGTGCATCTCAATAGTTCTGTGTAGAATGGCCATATGTACTTTAATAGCTGCTTTTGATGGTTCACAGATGCTGGCTGACCTGAGGTGTCGTTTACATTGTTCCCTTTGGATGTGAGCTAATAGATCTATCGGTCAAGTTGTAAGACCAACTGACACGTGCGATCACAACACGAACTAAAATTAAAAGTAAAATAAAAGTAAAATTCAAGTAAGGCGCAAAGTAAAATTCATAATGTGCGGTCTCGCTTTCATGGGCGGCCTCATTCTGAACATACACAAGTATTACTATGGAAATATTTTTTTCCCGACAATCACTTGGTAGACATGGCTTCTATGTAGTAGGCCACATGCACGTCACTCACTGCCATTCACGCACTGTTCAAAATTAGCAGGAGTCACTACAACTCAGACAGACCAATCCGCTTAACTGCACCAAAGAGCCGCATTCTCTCGATGCAATGGTCTTTTGTAGCAGTCGCTACGCGAGTGTGAAACCATATGCCAGTCTCTCTTCAAGATACAGCAGTGGAACAGTTTAAGAATTCAGCTTGGAAACACATTACAACTCTCGATTGGGAGAAAAAAGCGCTGCTAGATTCGAATTGGTTGAGATAGCTGAGGTTTCCCTCGGTTTAATGTTTAAAAATAGAAACATCCAGTATATTGTATTCAATTATGTTAAACTAGTGTTTAATGCTTTATGTTTAATTATAGCATGTCCTGTAGTTCGTTATGTGTAAATGTATAGTTTGTTTGTTCTGTATTATTCGTCCCAATGTAAACGAGCAACGCTGCTCATATTGGCTACGAATTGAAATAAAATACACACACACACGTACCATAAATGTCCATAGGCATAATTGTGACCTGGCGATGCGTGAGGACCTCTTAACTTTATAACATACCTTTTGTGAAAACAAGATGACCTACTGTACATTCTTATCTACTCATTTTACAATGCATTTGACAAGTAAACTCAGGTAATTGTACAATTGCTTCATCTATGTCAAATTAACAACTTTGACTAATTGACAGTTAGCTACATTGATGATGTAAAAAAGTAGTTATGCTTACTCATAAAATTGTGCATGTAAATAATAATGAAGAGAAAAACTGGCTACAGTATAGCTAATACTGTTTCTCGTACGCCACACAGTGCTGCACTAAGGCCTACTGTCCCCCAAAATCAGAAAATTCAACAATGTTTAGTATGTTTTAATGGCTCGCACCGTTCCTGTTACCTCAATCACAGAAACCTCCATATTTAAGCTGTTGGATTTCTCAGCAGGGTACTACATTGGAACCTTGTTAATATCACTATGATTTTCCAGTCAAAAATCGTGATAATAAGCGGGTTAAAATTGTTGATTCTGATAGAGCTTTGGTTCTCAGACTGAAGTGATAAGCGGGTTGTGATGTTAACCGAGGTGATATTATCGGGATTACACAGTAATACTTATTCCAATTGCCAAATTCTCGTATGTGTATTCCTGGTCTCCAGTCTGCATTCTGTAATTGCTGCGCGGAGAACATAAATTTCGATTTTGGGAATGCGCAGATGGTGTGCGGATAGGACTTGTACAAATTCTTCTTCCAATATTTGAAGATGCAATAAAATTAGTCGAAATCCGAGACTTGCGCGGATGCGCGGATCAGTTGTGGAGATTGCGCGGGGAATAAATTCTCCGCGCACAGCATAAAATGCAGTCAGGCCTGGTCTTGTCTATAGATAGATCCATTTTCATTTGGGAATGGCAAAGAAAGCAGATCGATATAACTGATCTAAATCTCAAACATTGACCACATCAACTACATCAGATCATTCAGATGTGTGTATATCAATTATCAATAACACAAATAAAGTTGACAACACCGAAAAGGAAACAATCCATAACCCTAGGATTTAGATTGGCCTGGTTTGCCTCATTGAATACAATTAGGACATCTGAGAACGAAAGATGTCCTGATGCTCCAATATGGTCCGTTCCACAGATAGTCAGATACAACATAGCAGAATTAAAACCGCCAAAAGGACTTCACTCCGACCATTTATGTCCACAATTGACTGAAGTACAAACGTAATACAAACGCATATGGTCAGCTTTGCTCGACTGAGATTGAAAGAAAACAGCCTCTTCGTGGCCGCATCTTGGACAAGAATAGTCTTTCGTTCTTGGCAGGGTCGGATCAGCAACTACATCAGCGACAATCTGCGTCAGTTCATTAATGTCGTGCACAATCCTGTTAACGTAAATGCAACTCTTCTCGGATCGCTCGTAATAGTCACAATTTCGACAAGCGTAAAGAAGAACCTGCTGTTCCTTGTCCTCTTTGGGGTACAGCATGTTGTTGCATTCTTGACAGAACCTTATACCAACAAAATCGTTGTCTTTTCCTTCTGGATTCATCTTGATCCAATCCAAATAAAACTGACTCCAACCGCGAAACACTGAAGAAATAAAACTGCGAAAACTTAGACGATAGAATATTCAAAATGGCAGCCGTTAACTCGATTGCAGCATAGAGGTACTAGAAAACGAGGCAATTGCAATAGGACTTTACAACCAGCGTGTGGAAATATCAATGATCTTACTCTTACCAACCAACCAATGTCCTAAAGAATGACAATTTGAATACTTGAAAAGAAAATTGACATCAACATAGTGCTCAAGTAATACTTAGTTTACTTAATCCATATTTAATCATTATGGCTATTGGAGAATTGCGTATCTGGTGAAAGCATACATTCTGCAATGGCTGGACTGTCTGCGCACTTTCGAGCTGGATTACAATGCCGTGCCACATTTTGCAGGTAAGTTAGATCCAGCTAGCAAAACCATCATACTGAGTTACTGACTAGCACTTGGTTTCGTCAATGTTTCACGTTTACCGCATCAGCTATATAACCAAGCCTCCATCCTGAACACAATAGATCCACCTAGCCAATTAAAAGCCTAGGGCCCTAGGCTTTACTGTTCGCGACAATCTGGAACTATAGCAGTTTTTTAGGCCTAATAATTCATTGAGAGTTTAAATCATGCTTCTTTGTTTATGTGTATGCCTATTCTGCTTGTATGATCACATTCCGTTTCTTGATTGCTAGCTTGTAATTCGTCCAAGTTACGAAATCATTTGGAATAGGCTAAACATTGTGTTATCTGTTGGATAAATTGTATGTTATTGTAAAATTACGCTTTCCTTTGTCCCAGTAAGTCTTTAAAAGCATCGGATCATTGAATTGTTGGTTTATTTCAATTATGGTATCGTGGTAATCGTTGCTAGGCGATATTACACCGGATGTGCATCATCTGTTTGATTGCGATAGTGATTATATTTTTGTTTTATTGTACATAAATTGTATTACTTTGTATTTTACTATTACTATAGAAAAACCTGTTGGTTGGGTTCAAATTGGCTTGATCTGATCTCTGACTGACTGAGTCTATCTTGGTTCTCAAATCACGAGTACAGCCATAGCAACAACTAATGTAGGGCTTGGTTTGCCTATTACACTAACTTTGCAAACTGAGCCCAAGCTTGATAGGTCTACTAGGTAGCGTGCTCTAGTGCACCATTCACCACTTAAAACATAACAGTGCATGCATACTTTTAAAACACTGAATGTATGCGTTTACAATTACAGCCGACATAAAATATTTAAAACAAGTAAGACTACTACTGAAATACTACTATGAGTAAAATTTAGACATGTGACATCATTAGGGTATGCATTTGTCGGATGGAATAGGCTCAAGTTTGTAGGCCGCTTCGTACGATCTGAACCATGTGCATGCGAGCCTTCCACAACTCCATGACCTGGCAACTGACTGAGATGCATTGACAAGGAAACGGTATAGGCTAGGGTGCTATTGTATGGTATGATTTGTGGCGTAGTTTATGTAACAAGTGCATGAAGAGGAAGAGTGATTGCCGTTTTATGAAGAGCACCATCGATATTAAATGCTCAATAGCAATTTTAGCACCATCCTGATTGCAGCCTGTCATCTGTTTTTAGGATGCCAACCATGGCATTCTTGAAGGTATGTTATCACAATGGTGTTGACAGAGAGTCCTCCTTCTCGGTTACTCGATCTTCACTTGGTCTGTCAAAGGAGGAGAAAGAGCGTGACACGGAAGTCGGCCCACCTGACTTTCTGGTTAGTTGAGGATGCTTTGATTGTACAGTGAACTTTTCTATAACGGTCACCTCTCAGACCTGAGAATAGTGACCTTTAAAGACAGGTGACCTTTCTGTCCAGGTTGATTTCTACAGAAAGTGTCATTTCGGGGTTGTGAATAGGGTTGCAACCGGGGGCCCCGTTTCCCCGCTTTAAACGGGGATCCCCGTAAGTTTTCGGCCTTTTTCCGGGGG
>OFHS01000685.1:0-37183 GCA_900245855.1 Calvadosia cruxmelitensis
TGAAGGGTGGTTCTACCCTTGAGCTCAAACTGGGTTCAAGGGACTTCCAGGGTAGTCATGTCTGATCAGTGATTCCTTCCAGGGTAGTCATGTCTGATCAGTGATTCCTTCGCACAGATTGTTTCTTTGATCATCGGATCATATCACTCATAATTTGTTATTTTGTTGTGTGAATAGGCCGATTGTCTAAAATAATATTACATTACATTACAATGTGTGAAATATTCAATTTGGCCAAATTTACAATTGATTGTAAGAACTATTTTGTAACTAATATGCAATGATTTTAGACCATCCTGTATCTATTTTCTTTTTTTTCTTATACAACTTTTTATATCTTACAGTTTCGTATACGTTATTTTTATTTTTTAATTCTGCTCCATTTAAAAAGTTGCAATGTAACTTATGGATATCAGAAATACTCGCCTTTTTGTCACAAGCCAAACTTCCAATAGCCTGATTTTGAATGAATACTCTACAAAAATTCAATGTACTCAAAATACAAAAAATACCAGCAATTTAAAACGTGCAAAAATCAAAATACTTCGTCACAAATCAGAGAGCAGAGCCATACACGATGTTACCAGGGTTACTGGGCATCGAATCTAGACTTGTGTGGCAATAACAATAGAAGCACAAACAATCGAATAATTGATCATCCAGTCTGAAATTGGAGAAACTTAGCATAACTATGCATTTACATTTGTGATGGTTTAGAGATACAAATTTCTTGTAAAACAGTTTGTCACTCTCACACGGAGCAGAGCCATGCGTCGAAGGAAAACCAAATTCATATTTTTGAAACGTAAAATTTTTCGACCAGATTGATTTCTAAAAGACCACAGACTGCAAGAGTTTTATGTTAGACCTTAATTTATGTCTCGGCGACCTGGGGAAAGGCTACTTCACGACCAAGGCGAAATTTCAAAGTGGAACGTTGAAGAACAACGTCGAATCCTCCATGAAGAATTACCGCCGCTATTTCTTTGCATTACGCACTGTAAACCAATGGAACTCCCTTCCTGATTCTCTCGTATGCTGTCGATCATTAAACTGAAGTCTATTGATCTCTCTAAGTTCTGTAAATGTTTTTAATTTTGCTTCAATTTAAGTCTGCGCTGTGTACAGTTATTACTTGCCATATTCGCTTTATTGTTCTGTAACCTTGTATTTAATTTTCTGACTGTATCATCTGAGCAGTTGTGAATAAAATTGAATAAACAAACAAATGAATTTTGAAATTGTTGCATGATACATTTTGAAGACAACTAATGTTATGCCAACATTCTGCTTATACATGGTAATATACTGTGGTCAGACATTTAACTTGACTTGACTTGTCTTTATGAACTGACTGACTGCTTTAATTTTCAGGTCTTTTATCAAAACGGTTCGTGTCTACATCACCTGCAGTCTGTCAACATGGATTGCCTCAGATGCCAGACTTTGATTATACACCATCTAAACATCAGGTGGGCTATTATTATTATTTAATATTTCGATCATGAACTCGACTAGTTATAGCTTCTGTCGAAACCAGAGAGACAACGGCACAGGTGAACATCTGTACATGGCAAAATGAGTAGGGCTTATGGTAGATTTTTAACCATCGATTAATTGGTCTCAATTAAGTCTAGATTGCGTGAACAATCGATGACTGTTCAGTCCTTGATTTCATGCCCTTTTTGTCAGCTCATTAGTTAGCGAGAAATCCTATTGTAGATCACTTAATGACGTCTAGTCCTCTGAAAGGCCTTGGTGCAGTAGAAGCAAAGTTGTGATATCGATGAAACATTGTCGGAATAAGTCAAGTCGATTTCCAAATTGTTTAGATACAATCCAACCTGTTTTGCTGATAAAAATACTTTGTAATTAATAAAGTGGTCTCTTAACACAGGTGATCTCTTAGGACAGGTTGTCTCTTAAGACAGGTTGAATACGAAACCAAATAAATTGTACACACACGCACACACGCACACACACAGGTTGAATCTTGTACAGTGGTCTTTGACAACAGATGGGAATTTAGGCCAGGCAGTCACTTGAGACAGGCGGTCTCTTAAGGCAGGTAATTGTGTCAGCGATGTGGTTGTCTATCATTGTCACTTACGATCAATGGTCACTTGAGTCAGGTAGCCTCTTGATGAGACATGTGGTCGTTCCTGAAGACAAGTTGTACTATGCTATCAACTTTGTTTTCAGTAGGCTCGCCTCTTACTAAAACAATGCACTGCAGCAGTAAACAACTTAGAGAGTTTACCCTAAAGAGTTTTTCAATTTGCAAGTGTGAGTCCAAAGAAATATTAAGCAAGGCCACTGAACAGAATTTTTGTAACTTTTGTTTGTTTTGTTATGGTAGGGTTTGTCATATGATGATGCAAGGAAAATCAGGAAGACTAATTTGACTCCGTCACTGCTCACCTACTATAAAAACCCCATCTATATCCATGAGGTTTGTAATCAAGCGATTTCAAATTGCAATGCACCCAAGTATTTAATTTGTGTTCTACTGTGTTTGAATAATCTCACGTTCAATATAATAAGGCTACAGTGAAACCTGCCGATAACGGTCACCTTTGGGATCGAGGAAAATTATCTTTATAGACAGGTGGCCTTTCTGTCCAGGTTGAATTCTATAGAAAGTGTCATTTTGGGGTTACGAAGAATGGCCTTTATAGGCCTACACAGGTGACTGCTCTATAGAGGTGGCCGCTGATACAGGTTTGACTGTACACATAATTGTACTGATTGTTAGTCAATAGACAATGTACTTTTCTCAAGAGCATTATCCTCGTCAACCTTCTTCTGGTGGCCTTATTATGCAATCAACCAAGTACAGTATCAATTCGTTTTGGGATTCATGGCAGTTGACCTCCGCCACATGCAAAAACATCTAATGTCTTTATTTGGAAAGCAATCAACCGTACTCTTTTCTATGATGGTCAATTTCAAAGATTGTTCTTGTCTGTCAAAATTGTCGATTTCAGCCCAAAACGCGTGAGCCGTAACCGTTTTTGCATAAATTCCAAAATGCATCAGGACAGCACTTGGCTAATTAAGATTAAATGATGCATGATTTTGCTTTGATTGCCACGTGACTGTAAGTTTGTGACATGTGTCAGGCAGTTCTGGTGTTAAGTTCCAAGTCTGTGATTTATCTATCTATCGATCTATTTAGGGGCGCATGCAGTGGCTATTCGATACGGAAGGAAAACGATACCTTGATCTATTTGCTGGCATTGTGACGGTGGCTGCTGGGCATTGCCACCCGTAAGTATTACAAGAAGTTTGCCATGGACATTTTATTGATGTGTTTTGCTCTAGAAATGCTATCCAGCTCCATTTGTTTGCTTTGCTATATTGTTGAGATTTTTACTTTGCTATTTTGTTTGTTTTGTATTGCATTGTAACGCGTTAGTGCCGTTTTTATATCTAGCGAAAGTCACCTTATTGTAATACAATGGACACCGTTTAAAAACATGGATAATGAAACCAGTCTCGCTTTTTGAAAATATATATTTTGTGTCAGTCCTGATGTGTTTTTCTTAGGCAAAGTGGAATGTAGTTGAAAATGTTTTCTTGGAGGCCAAGTCTCGATTCTCTAATGCTTGAATTTTATATGGTTTGATATCCACTCATTAAATATTATGTAACTTTGATTTTGAAGAAACAATTCTTGTGTGTCATTTAAGATTTAGTTTTCCCATATTTATTAAGATGTCCTTTAGTTTTAAACATTTATTTTATTTTTGTTTACGTTATGCGTTTATCAAGACTTTAACTATTTATCTATTCATTCAAGGTTTTCTTTTCAGCATGCCGTAGTAACTTAGATTCTCCTCTTGTAAGAAGCTTTAATGTTAAAGAAACTGGACTTTGCTTGAAATAGAGTTTGTCTTTCATTTAGCCGCATTACAGAAACTGCGCATCAGCAACTGGACAAGTTATGGCACACAACAAATATATACATGCATCCTAACATCCAAAAGTACGCAGAAAAGCTGACGGCGAAACTTCCAAAGCATCTCAATGTACGTAGGTCTACTAGCTGTCAATCGCAAGCAAAATAATAGATATGTGCTAACTGCTAAGACAATGCACGTACGTGCAAGCTGGACCCAGTCTTCCCTGTGACTTCCTGAAGCTAATACATTATCTAAAACCGTGCTACAGTGCTTATCTTTTCTTGGAAAGAAGACGAAGCGAAACAACTTGGTAATTTGCAAATTGAATTTCACGTGCAAGTATAAGAAAAGGTTTAGTCTTAAAATTGGAAATCAGTTACTTTTATTATGCATCATTATTCATTAATAAAGTTGCAACAAGAAGCTCAGAGGATTGTTCACTATCGGACAGTTTGGCGTTGATAGGCAAATCATTCCATTGCAGACACCCTGAGAGAACTACCAACATGACTGATAAATCCAATAATGATGCTTAGCGAACGCCTCCTATTGTCTTCTTAGTGTTGCCGTAACAACCTTCTATTGTCTCCTTGATGGACGTAATAACAATATCATAAATTAACCTACTACACGTTTTCCCCAACAGGTTTGCTACTTTGTCAACAGCGGATCGGAAGCGAATGATCTTGCCATGATGATGGCCAGAGCTTACACAAACCGCTTCGATATCATGTTTATGAGGTAAGAAAGTGACGGGTAAGACCGTGATGCACAGAAAGTAGTAAAATGAGACAAAGACTAGATGACCTTACAGAGTACAATAAACTCCAGCTTGCCTTTCATCCATTCTTTTTCTAATCTATTATGCTGTTTTACTGGATGCACTAAGCTATGTTTGTGATTGTATTTTCAACTGCAGTCAAACCTGTATTAGCGGCCACCTGAAGAGCAGCTACCTGTGTATAAAGGCCACTCTTCATAACCCTAAAGTGATACTNCCCTTTTCACATGGTTTTTCACACTGTTTTCTAATTCACACGTTTTTCACATGGTTTTTCACATGGTGTTTGAAATTTCACATGGTTTTCACATGGTTTTCACATGATTTTCACATGGTTTTGGATTCATAATGTAAGTGACCGTTATAGACAGGTTTCACTGTAGCTAAATAATATTACGATGAAATAAATTGACATTCGCAAAGGGTTCATAATACGAGATCAACCTTGATTTGTTGTAGGCCTACTTACTACTATAGCTTGGTGACCATTACACTGCTGAGTTTTTTCCATGTGTAGGCTTTATATTTTATAATTTACGCTATGAATCCAAAAATGTGTGAAAACCACTTGAAAATCATGTGAAATGGGAAACACCATGTGAAAAACCATGTGGATTAGGAAAGAGAACGAAACACCATGTGAAAAGGACACTTTCACACTGTTTTCACACAGGTTTTCACGTGACTTTCATGTGGATTTCACGCGGCCTGGCTCATAATGAGGGCTTCCCTTTTCACATAGTTTTCAAATGGTTTTCACACGTTTTTAGATTCATAATGGGGCTTTCATGTGCTATGCTTGACACTGTTTATAGGAATTCCTACCATGGCTGCAGTCCTTATACGCTTGGCTTGATGGGTCAAAGTAACTGGAAGCAGGATGTGCCAATGGGATTTGGCTGCCACGCGGTGAGAATACCAGAACAACTTTTCTTACCGACAGAGCTGCATTTGCGTTTGCTAGCTGCAATATGTTGAAATAAGGCTGAAAATGAAATGATGTCTGCTGTTATGTTTTTCAGACCACGTATGCAGATGTGTACCGAGGTGAATGGGGTGGCAAAAATTGCCGAGATTCGCCTGTGCAGGTTGGTACAGAGCTATAACTTTGAGGCCTTAATTCAATAGACTTAATCAGGTACCGATGGCGAGCGGCCATTAGAAAACTATTAGTGATCACACATCATTTCTTGAAGGAGTGATTTGGTGTTTGCTGCTGATGAATCAACATTGAACTGTGGACAATGCACCACATATCAGATGATCCCTAATGTCAGTTACATTGTATGACTTTTCAAAGCCGTATTATCTCTTCATTATTTCTTCAGTCGCTTGCTATTTCTCTATTATTCCTTATCTGTTTCTGTGTTGTATTTTCAGACTCAGAGAGACTGTAGCTGTAACCCAGGTACGCGTTATGTCCGAGATCTACGCTATACACGTTTAGCAAGCTATTATAGGGCTGCCTGTCTGTAATCGTCATCCCTTGGACCTGAGAAAAATGACCTTTATAGACAGGTGGCCTTCTTGTCCAGGTTGATTTCTATAGAAAGTTTCGTTTTTGGGTTATGGAGGGCGGCCTTTATACACAGGTGGCTGCTCTATAGAGCTGGCCACTAAGACGGGTTTGACTGTACATGAACTTTTTGCAACATCCCGCTCGATTGGATGATATTTGCCTGATTTTTCTGGCTGTGAAATTTCAATTGCTCACAGAGTTCGTTACATTTTGATATAGTCTTAACAGAAAGCTAAATAAAGTCAGATTGTAGACAAGCTATATTGTCGTTCAAGTCACTCTCTATTGAAATGTTGTCAATGTCTTTTAGTAACACGTTCGACTGAGATGATCATGTAGTTTATTGATGTCTGTATGCCTATTGCAGGAGAATGCCTGGCAAAGGACAAATACGTCAACCAAGTCAAGGAGTATTTTAATTACAACCTACCCGCCAAAGTTGCTGGCTTCTTTGCTGAACCAATCCAAGTGAGTCGATTGTTTTTCTATTTACTGTTGTTAAGTTTGATTTAAGTCAGTTCAGGGCGTTTCTTACTTTGTTACATGGCCTAGAAACTCGCCTTGTTGTAAAATTCAATTTATTAGTTTTTATTTGAACTTATTCTATATCAAGCTGGGCATTTTCACGATGTATCCTCGTCATAGTCATAACTGACATCTCTTTCATTTTAGATGTAAACGTTTCTAAAATGTTTCTGAGGAAAGTTGATTTTTTCATAAATGAATACACAAGATAAGGCCCATTTTTAGAAATACATTTTCAAGTCGAGCAAGGTTATCATGCCTTGAAGTTGGCCAATTATTGTACAGTCGTCAACATTTGTTTTTCAAATGGTTGCAAGCCAGACTTTCCATGTAGTAAGCTCTCTTGTAAAAATGACATGGGTTCTATTCCACTCCATTTTGACACCTTTCGTTTTACAACCAATTGTTGATGATTGTGCAATAATTGACAAACTTTGAGACAAGATCAATGTACTAAACATTGTTCAAATTATAATTATTTCTGCAGGAGGTGTCTTCTTGATCTTATCTATCCATTTGTGAAGTAGAATCAACATCTGTCAAAGATACTAACTACTAGACCTTATGGAGTCTCTTCCTTGAAACACGACTGAAGAGTAATAGAAATGAGCATCAAGTATCGTACTGAAAGTTCGGCTTTAAAGTTGAAATTTACTCCTGTATTATGCGTTCACCCTAGCTCACTAATGAGACTCTTCTCTGATCCATGTCACGTGAACTGTCACACAGTTCGCAGTTTGCATTTATGACAATCGCCCTTTCTCTTCTTCTGCTAGGGAGTCGGTGGCACTGTTCAGTATCCCAAAGGCTTCTTGAAAGAAGTGTATCAACTTGTGAGAGATAAGGGCGGAATATGCATATCGGATGAAGTAAGTATCGGTCAAATAGAATTGCATTGTCAATGCTGTGATAGCGGTACACTTTGTTGTACAGTCGAACTTGCTTAACCCTTGTCCTGCTATTGACGGGTATACACGTTTTCAAACAGGTCAAAAGTAGCAACACATAACCAATCAGATAGTTAGTCCTTAGCAAGCAACCAATCAGCAATTGGTGAAGCGACTTCAAGTCTTCATTTAAATAGTTTTACCAGCAGGACAGGGGTTAATATCCCGACGTTCGTGCAGACCAAAAGTGGGATATAAAGCGAGGTGGGATATTAACCGGACTAAGTATAAACAAGCATTTTCTTTTGTTTGAACATAGTGTCATATACATTTCAGCAGTAGCAAAGAATAACATCTCAGTTAACAACAATTGATGGAGATTATCATAAGTTTTAACAGTAACACAATTAACCAATGACTCTGACGAAGCAACAAGTGACATGTTATCTGGGTCACCAATGCAAACTGTTCCGAAAAGTGAGCATATATTGTAAGACATCCTTAAAACGGGACAATACGCGAGTTTCGCAGGAATTTTGGAGGAAAGTAGCGGGATATTAAGCGAGATGGGATGTAATCCGAAGGGATATAAAGCAAGATAAGAATATGAGAGTTTGCATAGCAACTAGCAGGTGGAAATTGGCTTTGTGGGACATTAAGCGAGATGGGATATTAAGCGGTGGGATATTAAGCGAGTTCGACTGTATTTTTAAGACTTTTGTAAGATGAAAGGGTGCTTTATCACTCTCTCAAATATTCGGTGTCAGCTCGTCCCACAATCGATTTTGCAAAGCTCATACAGTCAAACCTGTATTAGTGGCCACCTCTATAGAGCAGCCACCTGTGTATAAAGGCCATTCTTTGTAACCCCAAAATGACACTTTGTATAGAAATCGACCTAGGCAGAAAGGCCACTTGTCTATCAAGGTCATTTCGTTAGGTCCCAAAGGTGACAATTATAGACAGGTTTCACAGTATAAATGAACACAATAGCAATGAGCAATACACACTAACCATAAATATCTAAATACTTAAGACAAAACAAGAGAAGGGAAGGAATAGGAAAGCAGAGCTTCCAACCCTCCCGATTCAATCGGGAGTCTCCCGTTTTTGCAACCAGTCTCCCCCTCTCCCGATTGCTCTAATATCCTCCCGATTATCCAATAAACTACTAGATATTTAAGAAATTACTAAGTGTAAGTATAACGTATACTATACCTGCATTCGCTTTGCATTGATTTGTGAGATTGGAAAACATCGTTGTTTTCGCGTTGGAGTTGGTCAAAGTTAGTGGAAGAGANCAATACACACTAACCATAAATATCTAAATACTTAAGACAAAACAAGAGAAGGGAAGGAATAGGAAAGATAGTTATTTCTCGTATCAAATTTTCATTTCTTAATCCTTTCTTGCAATTAGGTACAGACANTTCCATGGAAATCAAGCCTTACGAAACAAAACTCATATCTATTGTACAAAAAGGGCGTGGTCATTCAATTCTTTGTTTTCGATTCCTGCTCCCTCTTTTTACCCTTGAAGGGTTGGAAGCTCTGGGAAAGATAGTTATTTCTCGTATCAAATTTTCATTTCTTAATCCTTTCTTGCAATTAGGTACAGACAGGATTCGGAAGGACAGGAGAACATTTCTGGGGATTTGAAGGCCACGATGTTATGCCTGATGTTGGTAAGACGCTATTACTCTTCGATGCCTAAGCCGTCAAATTCATTTAATCATACCTCATTAGTAAGCCGTAGTTTGGTCCACAGTTTGGCGAAGTCCCGCATTTATTGGTTAAAATTAATCTCAATATAATTATGATGTATGACTTGTGCACATCAACTGTTTCTTGCAGTACAGGCACACTGTCAAGGTCATTTACCATCAAAATTGTGATATACCAAATTGTGTTGGCAGATTTTATGCCCGTCTTTAATACAATCTCGCAGCATGTGTTTGAAATGTGGATTTGTGTCTAATCTGTCAATTTTGCATGATCATTCAGGGTAAATTTTTGCAAGCTGCTTCTACTAAAACATTTTTTACAATTTGTAACTTACAACTTACTATCTGCAAGGGAATTTTGTTATTCATGCAAATACCAAGCTACGTATGGATTGTGCTGCCAAGGTTTAGTCAATAAATATAGGTGTCATAATCACATTGTTTTGAATGAATTAATTTATTTTCTAAGGGTCTTGAAATGCATCAGGCCACAACAGTATGATAGTGCAGTGTAGCCAGCTCTTTCTCTCTGCTATCTTGCTTTCTCTTTAACGAGAATAGGAACTACTTCTTTTTTCTTCAGTTTGCTGAGCTTCATGTTACTAGCGGGCTGTCTCAGTCAGTAGAGTACCGGGCTCTCAATTGAAAAGTTCTGGATTTGAATCCTGTTGGGGTCAAACCCAGTCTAGTATCGTGTGGTGGGTTGCCAGTTGCCACAATGGGGAGCACAAGTAATTATGTGCAAGGTAATAGGAGTGAGGACTGTGGGCTGACCCCCTCGCCTGATATGTCACCAAGGTGCTCCTGGCTTCATTGGACTGTGAATCCTAGATGAGCACCACACGAATAGGGAAATTATAGTACCCAAGGCAACGCTGGTAACCAAACCACCGGCCAACTTTACCCTGCAACTAGCACAACTTAGCCTGAGCTAATTCCGGATCCGCATATATAGGTTCATAGAGTAAAAGCGCTGTTAGCTTAGGCATGATTGGTGCAATATGAGGGGGGAGGTGTAATTGATTCTAATTTACGAGAAATCATCATAACGCACATATTTGACTTCAGATAGGTAGAGTGTGCTCTCTAGTCATGCATTGCTTTCCACTCTTCTATTTTAGTGACGATGGCCAAGGGTATTGCAAATGGCTTCCCAATGGCTGCTGTTGTCACCACACATGGTACAGTCAAATCAAACGACAATGTAGTTTTATGCACATGCCTTTTGCTGTTTGTTATTTATCTGATTTGATTATTTTGAACCTGTTAAGTAACTTATGCAGCATAGGATCGTAAGATCTATATACAAAATCCCTGCACTGCCTCTCCAAACCGTTTAACGATATCCGATTAGATGATATTATTTGAAATCCATTGATTGGGATATACTATGAATGAAACAAGAAAACTGCTGAAAAGATATCACAGTGAAATATCCTCAAACAAAACTTAAGTCGATTACCTGGAAGATTCCTGGATTAAATAGACTCAACTGTAATGATTCTTGTTGACTTTTCTCTTAGAAATTGCGGAGAGTATTTCTCATTCACTTCATTTCAACACGTTTGGTGGCAATCCAATGTCGTGTGCCATTGCCTCGACTGCACTCGACGTAAGTGATGTTGTTCTTTAGTGCAAGCTACAAATGTGATGCATGCTACGTTTCTGCTAGACTAAGATAACACATATCATCATCGTGATCACTTATTCTGTAAATGCAATAAGCGAATACAAGTTTTTCTTATGGAGCAGATATATGGCTACCAGTAGAGGCAGCTTGTAAAATGTATTTGTGTTTTATTGCATTGTGTTGGCATTTTAATTCAAATTGGATGAAATTTTAATCTTGTTCTTCATGTCAGTATCTCACTGTTAACCACAATGATGCCATAAAGTAGTGAAGGCAAAACAGTCACAAGGGCACAGAATAATTAATGACATGAGCGTTAAATCATTGCTTTAGTTACATGTTGTTGTGAGCTCTTTGCTATGCCATGCAAGTCATTTTTGCTTGTTCTTTGTTGATTTGCCAGGTCTTTGAAGACGATAAATTGCAAGAGAGATGTGACGTGGTTGGTACTTACTTCTTGAAAGAGTTATCTAAGCTAAGAGATGAATACCCAGTTGTCGGGGATGTTAGAGGCAAAGGGTTGATGATCGGCATGGAGATGGTCACAGACAAGGTAAGATAATGTGCGACCACTGCTGTAGTTTAATCGGACTGGTAGTTGTTTATCTGAGGAAACACATAATTTTATCACCTGAAGTGATTATTCACTGAGTCACAGTTTAACAAGACATTTGGAGTACAATCACACCTGTACTAACTGCCACCTCTATAGAGCAGCCACCTGTATATAAAGGCCACTCTTCATAATCCCAAAATGACACTTTCTATAGAAATCAACATGGACAGAAAGGTCACCCGTCAATAAAAGTCATTTTCCTCAGGTCCCAAAGGTGACCATTAGACAGGTTTCACTGTACAGGTTGATGGCTGAGTGGCAGGGACACTGACATTCGTTTCCCGGGTGCGAGATTTGAATCCCAGCAAGACCTGAGGCTTCCACCATGCTGCTGCCTTGGTGGCGACGGGCTAAATGTACTGCACTCTACTGCACAATTACAATCAGTGCAGAGGTGGTTCAAAGTGTCCAACTAATTATAATAGTTTCAAACCCAATGTGCCAGCCCTCCTTGACGAGGGGTAGTGGATCTTGTGAAAACTCCCCTACATACCTCCACCGTTCATCTAAAAAGTGTCTCTTCCTCCATGTACGGGCATCTTAAAGAGTAAAATGCGGTGGGAAAACAGTTGTTTTCTGAAATATATTTCCAACCGTAAATCATTTGTTTCCGTGCAGCTGCCAGAATTCCATTTGCTTTCTGCCTTGTTTTTTTGCATGACTCGTTAGTTTTATATAAGTGTCGTATTCTGGGCATCACTGACTAGATCTTTCAATTTACAGGAGTCGAAGACACCACTTCCAGCTGATCGTGTCCTAGATGTCTGGGAACGAACAAAAGATTATGGCATTCTGTTGGGCAAAGGTGGTCGATTTGGAAACGTGAGTCTGGATTGTGTACTAGTTGTCTGTCTGGTAATTTTTGGAATCAATTTACAGTTAATGGCTGTTGTAATAGTCTATGTCCTTAGAGTACATATATTGCAAACACTGTTTTTTCGTTGTTCAAGGATTTGTCAATCGTTCTGAAAAAAAATAACGACAAGTTCACGGTTGAACGTTTTCTGAGAACACTTCCCGGAATATGTTACCTTTATCTTTTCTTGATCCCCAGGTATTCAGAATCAAACCTCCAATGTGCATCACGACCGAAGATGTCGACTTTGCCATAGCCGTACTACGTCAATCGCTAGACGAACACTGCGGCTCCTAATTGTCACATCAAATAGTCTTATTTGTAGTTGTAGTAGAGGCTGAGTGTAAAGACACCTCTTAGGATATTGATAAAAATGCATATTTTCAGTAATATGATGTTATCTACTACAGATAGTCATACAAGGTCATATGTGTTAATCCATTTTGTGAGGTTGTACTAAAAGCATCTTCTAATGTGTCACATTTTAATACGAGGAATGTCATAATTAGAAATTTGTAGTTTTCTATACACCTTGTTTAAGATATGATTAACTTTGCTGTTGTATTTCTACTTGTGTGTTAACTTAGCACTGGCCGATGGCTTTCTATTATTTCTTGTCTTTGAGCGGCGTATATCCATGTTGTTTTCATCAGACTGGGTATTCTGGTTTGCTAATGTTGGGGAGCTAGACCCATGGTTAAAACTGAATGTAAACATCCATGAACAATATTGCTGCGGCGTCAGTAGCTCTTTTTGGTTGTCAACGTAATCCAGCGTGTGTAAGTCGCACTCATGTATAAATTACAGCTTAATTTTGATAACGACACTCATGAAAGAGAGGCTAACAGAGTTGCTTTGAAAACAGTTGGCATAAGTAAGTTGCAGCTTGTTTTTTACGCATATATTCAAGCTTAAATATGCGACGTATACACACCGGGATTACGGTAATTAAGATATTTCAGTAGTACCACCAGGTCGTTCTAAACTGATATTTTGTTTGGCAGCCAAATATGACCGGGTGGTTTAGTTATGTGGAAATGCAAGTAAGTCAAGCATGTGATAGCTGTCACCTCCATACAGAAGCCACCTGTCAATAATGACCACTAATAAAGTGTCCTTGAAAGAAAAGGTTGTAAATAAACCAAACAGTATATCAGGCCATGTACAAACAGGCCACTTGTAAGGCAACTGTTATAGACAGCTTTGTTTAGTCTCCCCTCTCATGCTCCTAGAAAACAGGCAACTGTTACCATCAAATTGTCTCCAGAGAAATAAGAATTAAATACGCCATAAAGTAAGATATGTCAAGGCGTTGTGACGGTCAAGTAAGATGACCACAGAACACCGCAGATATGACTTTTCTCTAATATCAAGGTATACCAGAAAATACAATTGGCCAACGGCAGTATTTATACATATCGAATGAGATACCAGGTGACGATTACAGTTGTCTATGCAGCAAAGGAGGCACAACCACTTCAGTCCGCATGCACTGACCAGGAAAAATCCTCTGCCCAATAGTGTGTCTGTGTTTACTATTAACCCTTTTGGATAACTAACTTGCATCAGCTCCAGATGTACTGTGCAAATATCCTGAGAAATTTGATCTTGCGAAGTTCAGAAGCCTGTTTCAACACATCTGGATTGTTGCAAGCATTGATTTCTGAACGACCAATTTCCCTCGTCTGAAATATAGAAACAAATTGCATGCATCAAAGTCGATGGGTACAATGACTGTGACAAGAGGACTACAATGGAACCTCGTTAACGTCACCATGGTCTTCCAATTAAAAATACAGTCAAACCTGTATTAGCAGCCACCTCTATAGAGCAGCCACGTGTGTATAAAGGCCACTCTTGATCACCTCATAATGACACTTTCTACAAAGATCAACCTGGATAGAAAGGCCACCTGTCTATAAAGGTCATTTTCCTTAGGTCCCAAAGGTGACCGTTAGAGACAGATTTCACTGTAGTATTAATCAGTGAGTGTAATCAGTGCTATAAAAGGAAAACACGTTCCCATTCATACCTAAATCTTTCTACACATGGACTTAAGACTTGAGGGTTGCAATGAAATTAACTGGGTAAAAAATAGCTGATTATAACAGAGCTTCGTTCTCACACTGAAGTGCTATTAACTGAGGTGATATTAAGAGGATTGTACTTCGTAAGTAAGGTTTCTCGGAGACATGGAACTGACGACAAACTTAAGACAATCAGTCGTTGAGACAAGTGGGACTTATTACAAAATATCACAAAGTGCAAAACGATAATCGGATGACATGATTCAAGAGGAATCAAGGAGCATGTTACAGTGAAACCTGTCTATAACGGTCACCTCTGGAACTTGAGAAAAATGACCTTTATAGGCAGGTGGCCTTTCTGTCCACGTTGATGTCTATAGAAAGTATCATTTTGGGGTTATGAAAAGTGGCCTTTATATACAGGTGGCTGCTCTATAGAGGTGGCCGCTAATACTGGTTTGATTGTACATGTAACTCTCTTGAGAAATTTAAGATTTTTAACATTGCAAGGAAACGTATTGGCAAGTTCAATATGTTATGGCATTTGACCCTGCACACATAACACAGGAAAAGAAAAAAGAAACAGCAAATGACCAAGCTCAGCCTCTATCCATGTCGGATAAAAGTGAATGGAGGCGCATAGGTTTGGGATGTAATTGATGATTTGACAGTCAAGAACAATCGTTGAAGTTGACAAAGGGAGAAATGAGCACAGATAAATTTGCTTCAAACAAAGCCATTTCTACAGAGGTCAAACTGCCCTGTATTGCAATGTGCGTCAGCGACGTAGGACCGCCGCCTTTTGCGTTTGTTCGGACAAACGTGTCATCTCTTGCGCTGCCCTCTTTTGTTTTATGCTCCACTGTGTGCTTCGCTCTTGGACTAAATGTCACTGCTCAAATTAGCATGGGTTGTTAGCTCTCACATGCTAAACCAGCATGCATGCTATCTGAGCTTGGTCAACCATATGCTAAAAATCGACTCAACTTACTGCGATGCTTTGTTTCTCTATCTCTCCTCGCTTCGAATGGGCGACTTTGTAAATGGTCAAAGAATAATATCAATAATGAAATATAACAGAAGTCACACCAATGAAACGTTTCAAAGCACCTAATAAGCTCTTCCATCCACAATAGAATCGGAAGCTCACAAAAATTAATTAAATAACAAATAAAATTTCAATACCACAACAAATATAATGAAACAGACAAACACGTTATTACAATAAGACAATACTTATACAAGGGAAATGTAAGTAGAAATAAATAGTATTGCGTAAAAATGTAAATGTCAATTTGTTTAACAAAAGTAAACTAATAATAAGTCAATGGGTTGCCAACCGTGAGGCCCTCGGCACTTAAAATCACATAAGACACAAAGGATATACAATTATACAATTCAATTGGGAGTGGTCGAACCCCGGGATGGATGACTGGCAGTCACACATAACAGCCATTGCTCAACCTGTCTTGTGAGGCCACACAAGGGACCAATGAAAAACAGCCATTCAACACAGGTGATTGTTTAATGTAGCTAAATATAATTTAGGTGAGGTTAAAATCACACCATTGTTCATCGTAGCAATGCAATTAGAGTCCAGGCTAGCCTCGTTTCTCTTCTAAGAGGGTCATTAGACCATAGTGACCTTTGAGCAGTCTCGGAATCATGCGCATGGTTACGATAGTGTAGAATGATAGAGCAGTCCTTCATTCTTGCTGTAGCCTGCTAGCCTGCTAGTCAGTTTTTGCTCTCAAGAATTCCAAAGCTATCCACCAACGCACACGTGCACGATGCCTCGTCAGACTCGCAATAGTCAGGATGCGATGACTTTCCCACCCTGCATCTCCCCAAAGAACTTGGTAAGTTACCTTAGGAATTCCACTGACTTAGCAGTGTGACTGGTGCTTGGTTATGGTGACAAGTTCTGCTATCTCAACTGCTACCATCTGCAAGTAAGTAACTCCCACCAAACCAAGCATCAATGCCAAATAACTTATCAATGGTGATGAGTTTAATATCAAAAGTACACTCAACAATGATACCTGTTTAACTTCATACCATGTAGACAGTTGCACGCAGCACAATTTAGTGCACGTGATGAAATCTTAAAGTGGTATGTAAGAGCGAATAATCGGTCATATTCTTTCTTTTGTCAAGCCTCCCGCGGTACCGAACAGAGCTATGAAAATAAATCTAAGTGTGACTATTGTAAGCGTGACGGTCACATTTAAGCAATGGTGAATGTGATACACAAAATCATGCACATGCTTCTTAATATTGGCAAGATTAAATAGCACCCAGGCAACTGAAATAACCAAATGACCACCGTAAGGATACAAATCAAATATTCCAATATCGTCGTATCCCAAATACAACTGTAAAGTGCATCAGTGGCATCGTTGCTGTAACAAAGGGAACAAACAAAGACAATACATAGTAGATTCACCCACATATTATAATTAATCATCTTTGTGTAACAGCCACCTGTCTACAGTGGCCACTAGTTGTATATGTCACCAAGTCAAGCATACATTAGTAATTGCATCTGTGTAACAACGAACTGTCTAAAGCAGCCATTTCACTAGGCCCTAATCGAAGAGTCATAGATGTCAGATGGAAATTCAATTAACTAAAACCGTAAAAATTACAGCGCAACACCTACTGTCACAAACTCACGTTGTGCTTTCTTGTATGGCTTTGAATGCAGTTGTATAGTCAACCGGTGAACTAAACTGACAAAGCACAACGGCCTGCAGAAAGAGAAAACGAAGTCAGGAAATTGCAAAGCAACCTGATAGCAGCAATTTGCAATATTTAAATAAACATACACCGTTCAGCACTGATAGTGTTTATAGCAGTTATGATGTCCATTACAACATAATTGGTTCACCAACTGCTCGAGCTCAGCAAAATTGGAAATCGAACTTCAACGTCAAAAGGTCGAAGTCTTTTCTAGCACGGACATGATAGGATAAAACAGGTCAGGGCAAGCAATACTGCAATCAACGTGATTGAATTTGACAGAAGAGAAAACATGATGTTGCATTGCAGAAATATCTTATCAAACACTGACAAAATAAGAAATAATTTCAATAAACATACCAACAGCGAAAATCTGTCTATAAAGGTCACCTCTTGGACCTGAGGAAAATGATCTTATAGAAAGGTGGCCTTTCCAGGTTGATTTCTATAGAAAATGACATTTTGGGGGCTTTGAAGAGTAGCCCTTATACACAGGTGGATGCTAATACAGGTTTAACTGTAAGTATGTAATATCTTAGAATCAGAGCTGACAAAAGTAATTCACAACTCGGAGCTCCTGACTCCAAGATAGTAAGTAGCTCTTCTTTTTGTATTGAGAAACATTATACAGTACAAATGTGCGAATGAAACCTTTATCTGTAAGTATGTCAGCATGCATACTATTGTACTCACGTGCGTGAATAACTTTAGTTTAAGGCAGGAGGTGGTCATCAGGCTAATTGCCTGTTGGATGAAACGACGAATAAAATGTGAAAGAAAAGAAAAAAATAGATAAATTACAATTGCCGATCAATTACTAGTCTAATGCTTAGGAGATCGACATCTCGTGACAGTTCAGAGTCAGACAACTATTAAACCTAAACTACCTCAGAATAAAATATGTATGAATTAATATCAAACGGTAAGTAAGTAATTAGATGTAGTTCTCTACCGATTATCAGTAGGGTCGGGGTTGTGACAGGGCTCTCATACGAGGAGAATCCAACGCATGTTGCAAACCTCCCATCGGATAGAACCACGGCCACGTTTATCTTGGGCTGATGAGTTTAACAGATGATAATTAGTAATTAGATGATTCGCTTGTCAGTCATATCTTTCGAATGGCACATAGTATCGCTAATGGGAGCTGACATAGTATTGCTAATTGGTAAGCATGCTGTGTACGGCATCAACAAAGAGCCGACTTGAGACAGCCTCAGGCAGCGTGACAAATAACCAAACCTTGTTATTCCAGACATCTTCTGGCACCATACCACTGAAATACTCTGTCGCCATGGCACCCAGTTCCAGGAAATGCTTTAGAGCAGACGTGTAGTCTTCTTGAACTGTAAACAACATAAAGATCTACATTAAACAAATGCAATGGCTATTGTTACGGATCTGTCTCATACAAGACAGGTGGTTCACTACCCGGGACACCCATTCAAGCACAAAATCTAATGTAACAAATCAATCTAAGATGTGAGATTGAATTCTGTATAAAACTTTAACCCAAGAACTAAAGCCCTGCAATATTCATCATATTCTTGATGAGGAATTCTGCTTAAACTGAAATGTCACTTTGTTTAACGATGGTAGCTCAATAAGCCAATGGCTTGTCTCCCTTGGGGCCCTCGACAATTAAAATCACAGAAGACATAATGAATATATGTGTTAGATGGGTCAGAAGTCGAAACCGGGACGTCTCACTGGCAGCCACACATAATATCCGCTAGACCACACTGAGACTATTTACACTTTGTCTAGCGACAAGCAGCAACAGGTGGTTGGCTGAAAAATCCATAAGCCTAGTTTTCATTTGTATCAGGAACTTGCGACTGTATTTGGTTCTTATTTAATCAGACTGATCACAGGTGAATGGTGATCGTCAGAAGCTCCCGCTTCAATGAAAAGCAGGGCTCTGTTTAGGAGAAACAGTGTCAGCTGACTTACCAAAGGATAGATCGGCGGCCAGACGAGAGAATAGTTTATTCTGGGGAAGGACCGCAATTGCTCTATTGACAACACACTCCAACACGGGAAGAACAGCCTTGGATGGTGGTAGTTTTTCCTTGCTGGAAGAACAAACGAATATGGAAATACAATCGACTCTACTTAATTTCACAACCATACAACAGTACCAGCCCAGATCCACTTGATCCAGTAGGCACTCACAGCATGTTTATAGGTCTTCAGTCTGAATACACCCTTCTCAGTGTCAGTTTGAACATTTAAAAGTAGATAAAAATATTCATGTAGCACAATATACAATCAACTGGAAATGCTACTGAGTTAAATTGCTGTATGGGAGTTAGCAACATTTTCATGACGCATCAACATGGGAAAATTATAATTAGTGAGTCTCAGGCTATCTAATCGTTAAAGATAGACTTCTTGTCAGGTTAATTGATTTAGTCCTCTCAACGCTGGCCCTGGACAAGCAACGTTATCGGACCAACAAGTCAGAATCATTTAACAACATTTGACCTCTGGACAGTTGATCCAGCTCCTTAATTTTGGTCCAAATGACAGTCTCTCGATGTGATAAAATTAAACGAAGCCGACTGTATTTGTCTGTGGAGGACGAAGAGACGAGAGACGAAGATGGAGGCTTTCGCATTCCACATAATATATAATTGGTAGAGACAAGTTGTTGGTCCCACGACAGGGAGAGATGGCAGAGTTCCAAGGAGTACATATGGTCGTTGGTGCCAGAGCTCTATGTCGTGAGACACAGCGTAGATAAGAGGACAGATAGAGTTGTTGACACGGCGAAGTACAGACGGGAAAGAGAATGATTACAGGATGACACAGCTACATATTCTTATTATCATGTGACTATAAAATGACGACATTGAGTTCACACTGACCGCACGTCAGCCACTACAGGTCTGACAAAGGATGCTGACAAATTGCAACCCACAAACAGCAACATAACAGCAGCCATATTTGAATGACTAACTACAGCAGTGATGTCTGTAGCTGATAGACTTGCCCAAAGTAACAATTTTGAAGCCCAAAATAAAAATTTAGTTCATTTCCAGTCAGATTCTGCTCCATGAAAAAAAAGTTACTTGTAACTTAATGGATTTTCAGAATAAAGTCATACATACATACAGATAATGGCACATATTTACTTTTTCTGATTTTGGGATGGTGCTGTTCATCTGAAGAAACTCTTCCTTTTCCTTGCAAAACATGCATCAACAGATTTTACATGACCTTACTACTTAAAGACCCCAAACTCCAAAGTTTTAAGATTGAACAAATCGGATATTATCAGTATAAAACTCGGTTAGTAGAATACTTGCGTGCTTATTATCCACACTGGTTGACTTTCATTAGGTGTATTGTCTATTTGTTCTACTAATGCAACTCACGTAAGGTCTCAACTAACTATCTTAATATTTTCACACTTTAGCAGTACAAAGAGCAGGATATGGTTCATATCATAAACTCAATGCAATAGACATGCAAATGAACTAGTACTTCCATCGGAATACAGTATAACTTGGTCAATATCACCTCGGATATTGTCACATCTCGGATATTATAACGTCTCGGTTATTGTCACGGAAAATGAAATTCCACTTGCCATTCCCTAAGCTTTTCTCTTATTCTACTCGGTGAAAATATCACCTCGGATATTGTCACATCTCGGTTATTATCACGGATTACCAAAGGATTATTATGCTTACACTGGCTTATTGTTATGCTTTCTGTGATTTGTCGCCTTGCTTGATTTCATATGCGCTGCAATTGTCGTGAAAGGAAAAGTTGATGAAGTGTTTTTCATTGTGTTCGCCTTATTGAGGGTGAAAAATCCATGAAAATATGTCTTGTGTTGCTTAAATCTCTACATAATAGCTCGCTTGATGTTGATACAGAATTTGTTGTTCTATGGCCCGCTTTTTATTATTGTTTGAGCCTTTCCTGCAAAACTAGAGGTCTGAGTATGAGACTCGGTTATTGTCACGACTCGGATAATGTCATGTTTTACAACTTTCCCGAGGATGTGATATTAACCGAGTTACACTGTATGTGAATATCAAATCATGCGCTAACACAGAAATAATATCGTCACTTACGTTTCTGTCGCAGATGTAGGCCATAAATGAGAATGAGAAATTGTAATGTCCACATCTGGAAATTCCTGTCAAGTGATAGTCATTGTTAAACTTCCATAGTTTACTATTCAGTAAATATAACTAACAGGATACAAGTTGTCTATTAGGCTAATGCATATCAGGTATTAAGGCTCTCTGCAAGTTCTCAGTCTGTATATGAATAAACCCATTTCAACAGCAGTTTTGAACATTCAAATGTTTTACATTATGAAATAAACAATCTATAAACAGCTGATTGGCTCTATTTATTGGTCTTATTCTCAATGCAAACCATCTAAGGTAGTAGTGCCGTACTTAACGAATGTAAGTTAATCATGTACGGTCGCAATATGATACTTAATGATGGCATAAATCAGCATTGAATGCAATATATTGCATTGTGTGAGACCTCGACAACGCCACCTAATTGATTTTCCTCACTTCCTGGGTGTGAGAAAAAGAGAGTTGTCTATTGTCTTATGACGCGTCACCTGGGCGGATATTTAACATAAATCAATATGTTTCAGGCTAGTTAACCAACCAAGATTCTGAGATAGGCCCCCTTAAGTAAAGTGCTATGCATTCCTGATTCAACACAGTCTCAGTCAGTAGCAACTGAATGATCAAATTGAGTAATCGAACTTAGCTAATATCCTATCGAATAATGTTGTCATATCACACTATGAACTGATACCATGTGAAATCCATGTGAAAATCATGTGAAAAGCCATGTGAAAAGTGCCCTTTTCACATGGTTTTTCACACCGTTTTCTAATTCACACGTTTTTCACATGGTTTTTCACATGGTTTTTCACATGGTGTTTGAAAATTCACATGGTTTTTCGCATGGTGCTTCCCATTTCACATGGTTTTCACATGGTTTTCACATGGTTTTGGATTCATAGTGTCACTTCATATCCCCGCCTGTTAAAATCCAACCACTATACAGGCTTTTGCTATTTCACGTAACTCAAAGCTCTAACTAGTTTAATATCCCACATTTCAGCACAAGTACAAGGCTATGAAACAACATTGACTTTGACTTTCCCGAGAAACAAGAACATACTGAAAAAGATGTGGTCATCTCTCAAGCTTGAAACTCACATTCGTTGCATTTAACAGCGCTGCTAAACACGAAGCAAGCATCGTCAGGGCAGACTCGCTCTAAAAAGTAATGAACCACGTCAATGTTAACAAACATTTGACAAATTCCATTAAATTAAAAAAGCAATGGTCAAGATAGCACATGACCATAAAGATCCAAATTGTCCATCCCTTGACTGAAAAAACCACTGTCAGTGTCATAGCTACGCACAAGCCAAATAAGCAATCTATTGAATTTGAAGCAGCGCAGATTCTAACAATTTTGCTCAGCCACACAAGTTTCCTTTGGTAAACAGGTTTTAATAGACCATTTTCACGAGCTACCAATTTTGGAAAATGCGAGTGCATTATGGGGAAGGTTGATGTCTTTGATTTCGGAATACGGAGAAAGTTGGATTTGATACTGATGCAGATTTCTTCAAGCTGCGCTACTTTGCTTAAACATATGTTTTCGTTAATATTATGGGTCAGAAACCCAGTTTCTTTACTGCTTCAGGCACTCAACTTGCCCCACAATGCACTGGTTTTTCCCATAATGGTAGCTCGTGAAAAAGGTCTATTGCGACATACTTACAGTGACTTTGATATTCAAGCTAATACAGGTGGAACGTGTGTTTTAGTCACATCAACGAGATGCCAAACATACAAAATACTTTTTTTTTCTTCGCCACACAATGTACAAGAGTTCCAGTCTGGTACAACAGGACAGCAACGATCAATAAAACGTTTGTTGATAAGACTGATTGTTTGAGGGGCCTAAAAGATGTAGGACAGATGCTATACAAACCTTCAATGTCTTTACAAGATCCATAAACTCTTTCTTTCTAGAAGAGATAGAATAAACAGTTGCAAAGCAACATGAAAAGACAATGTAAATGATAACTAACTAAGTCAATGCGTGTATATTGTCTCGAATGGTGTCCTACAGAAACAATGACCCTTTTTCTTGGATTTTCGTGAAACGTGCAATACTTAGCAAAAACAGTTTATACTTACTCAGTGAAGAGAGATTCGACACAATAAACTATACGATAACGAGGAGACAACCAAATTGGGATGTAAGAAAATCTATCGTAACCATCCCATGGACTAATGAACGGTAGCCTCTTAACAAATGTGGTTGATCTCTATAAGTTAATAAAATTGTTCAGACTTTAAGGAACCATTCAACACTGGTATTTTCAGACAGGTGATCATTCACACAAAATGGATTATAAATCTCAAACAATACGTCCATTGTTCTGTAATCAATTGTACTTGGCTCCAGTTTACAGAAACTATTCTGCTTACCGAAGTGCCAGCTTTACACTGTCCTGCTCAGCCGCTACGTGTCTTCCCAAGGCGTGTGACGAGGATGAAAAATCTCCAAACAGCTGCAATACTGTTAAGAAAGAAAATTGGACATTCCAATCACAAACATGATAATTATCTCTGATATTAAATGGTTGGTTGGTTGGTTGATCCTCCGGCAGAATGATGGCTCTGTTTCCACGTTCAGCCACATTTAGGGTTCATCTATAAGTTTTCTATTGTTAACTCTGTATCGCAAGAGGTCCCAGGATGCCGGGACTTGATAATTATTCCTAGTCCAGAGACAAAATATTTGGGTAATGTCCCTGTTTTCTGTTTGCTTTCTACAAAGGATTCTCTCGAAAGATTGCAGTATAAACACAGAAACAAAATGTGAGACCGGACAAGACCTGGTTTATTATTTGAAAAGCTAGGACGTCAATTTCTTGGAAATGTAAAGCCATAGTTAATGCCCACAGTCTAACAAGGCTAGGTTAATGAGGTCACACTGTGTGACTGGAAATAAATGTGTTCAGATGGCTTTCCCACTTGGCAAAGCTTCTCAGAAAGATAGAAAGCTGGTAGGCATTGCACTGTGCAATATTGAAGAGAACATGCTTGTCAAGGCTCCGGGTGGTACTCTACATTGCACAACGTGCACAAGTTAGCAACAGTATGACTGTACAGTCAAACCTGTATTAGCGGCCACCTCTACAGAGTATCCACCTGTGTATAAAGGCCACTCTTCATAACCCCAAAATGACACTTTCTATAGAAATCAACCTGGACAGAAAGGCCACCTGTCTATAAAGGTCATTTTGCTCAGGTCCCAGAAGTGACCGTCATAGACAGGTTTCACTGTACTTAAATCCGTACTACATGTTACATCAACTTACAGGCATCTCTCAGTCCTTTGGCGTATGACCGTATAGCGTCACTTCCTCTTTCAATACTGCCACACACTGACCCCAAACAAAAACCGACCTGCAAAAAAATGTAATGATATTTTAAAATCTACATAAAAATTCTGATAATTGCATTGAAACTGACTTGAGATTGAACAATGAAAATCTGCTGCCGATAAAAAATGTCTGTACATCATTATACTGTAATTCATGAAGACATCAGTCATAGGAACAAGTGAATTACATATAATTTACATTAAAATTGATCAGCAGAGTCCCAATGTGTTTCAGGATACAGTGAAACCTGTCTATAATGGTCACCTCTGGGACCTGAGAAAAATTATCTTTATAGACAGGTGGCCTTTCTGTCCAGGTTGATTTCTACAGAAATAATCATTTTGGGGTTATGAAGAGTGGCCTTTACACACAGGTGGCTGCTCTATAAAGGTGGCCGCTAATGCAGGTTTGACTGTACAACAGCATTTGACATCTGCCGCACATGACATCATCAAAAATAACTTTCTTTAGGGTTCAACCACCCATATCCCCTTTCTTTTGATTGTAGTGGCTGACGCGCGGTCAGTGTGAACTTGATGTCGTCATTGTGTAGTCACGTGATTGTAAGAGTATACAGCTGTGTCACCCTGTAATCATCCTCTTTGCCGTCTGTACTTTGTCGTATTAACAGCTCTGTCTGTCCTCTTATCTACGCTGTGTCTAACGACATAGAGCTCTGGCACCAACGACCATATGTACTCCTTGGAACTCTGCCATCTCTCCCAGTCGTGGGACCAGCAACTTGTCTATCAAATATATTATATGTGGAATGCGAAAGCCTCCATCTTTGTCTCTTTGTCCTCCACATTATCAATTCCAACGCTTGTGCGGGGTTGTCAATATTGTCCACCTCATACTGAATCAATAAGCTTGAAGTTCCTGTTATCTTAAACATGCATTGGCACTAAGTTTGAACAATTCAGAACTATGCACCATAAATCGATAGGTCCATATATTAAATTAACATAAAATGCAATATCACGTTTTAACAATTAAGAAAGAGATGTTGACCAACGGCAAATTAGAACATTCCGATAAAGCAAATTTTGTCAGTCAACCTACCTCCCTGCTATTTAGTACTTTATCGTAAGAACCATTCTCTTCAGTCAAAAACTGCCACTCTCTCAGATTGATTAAATACGACACAAGCTGTTGGCAGACGTGCTTTCCTGGAGGAGGATCTGAATAAGAAAAGAAGAACTGCCTTTGAGCCCTTCTCCATAACAACAACCCTCAAAAAGCAGGCACCCAATTAACGATTTGCATACCTTGGTTTTGATGATGGTAGCATGCCTTGCATCTTCGTAGAATATCCACGTTGATTCTAAAAGGAGGTCCAACACGATGCAATGTATGTATGTATGTATGTATGTAACATCTGCGGCAGGAAATGTGCAACGCCCAGTGGCCTCAGTTCGTGTATGTATGTATGTTTGTATGTACGTATGTATGTATGTATGACTTTATTCTCAAAATCCAATAAGTTGTTACAAGCAACTTGTTTACATGGAGCAGATGAACTGCATGCAATGGTAATGTTGTAGCCTACCATCATTAAGCGTCATAATTCAGTCGTACGTGATTAACTTAAACCGGTTACATACTATGGTAGCACATTGGATGGTTTGCAATGAGAGTAGGACCAATAAGCAAAACTAGATTGTATTACATGCAGTACACTGATGCAGCTACCTTTAGACACGCAGCATTACTAGTCCAGGCATAGAAGTTAATAGTGGTTTAAAGATTAATGATGGCAATGAGAACAAGAACAGCTCTACCCTTACGCTGAAGACTGGCTAGGACTTTCTTCTATCAAGTACAAAACAGCAACGTTTTTGTGAACGAGGGGTGCGTAGGACATGTTTAATAAACACAGATTGTAGAAAATCTGAGTTGAGGCCATGAACCGTCGAAAAAACGTAAAAGGATATTACAGTAAAGTATATCTACCTCAAACGGTCAACTTACAGATACAAACGGGCAAATATTCTAAGGCCGCTGCTGAACTAAGACGAGCTCGATCAAAGCCACTACAGAAAGTGCCTTGCTTAAGGTACTACTGGTATCTGTTTTCTAGCTATTAATTCCCTACAGTCTACAGTGCACAATGCTTAAATGCAAATGAGATAGATGTAAAATTCATGCAAACATTTTGAGTGCAAACAATACATCAATTGCTTAACTTGGCCCAGCAATAGCATCTATGCAAATCTACCTTGTACAAGCATGACTGCCTATTGGGCTAACTGTTGCCAAATTATTACATGACAACGAGGTTGGTCAGAGGTCACTCGAGATACTGATAATGGTCACGTGGAACTATAGCCGCGGTAGTCATGGCTTGAGTTCAACTTTGCCTTAATGTCATGTAGTCAGCATTAAACAATGCGAACTGTAGTTCCACCATTGATTGTATAATAATCAGAAGTGTAGCAGAACAGTGAACTTGCCTTACCCTTTGCTGTTGCTTTCCTGTTCTCTGCTGATCTCAACCCAAAGACGTTCTTGATGCAATACATTCTTGATTCTACCAATGTGCTTTCCAGGACTGGTCTTGTTGACAAATTTATTAATGACATCCATAGCCATCGACAGAAATCCAAGCGAGGGAAGGAAGCTCTGAAACAGCAATCAAAACAGCTTACAATAAACCTAAAGTGCAAAAACGTCTATCATTTACGACTTTAAAGACTCAATTAGCTATAACGTAAAGCCTTATGCCTTTAAAGTCTTATTTCTTTAAAGCCTTATGTAGCCAGAATTTATTGTACAGCCAAACCTGTATTAGCAGTCACTACAGAGCAGCCACCTGCTGCTTTGGGAGACCCTATATCCAATTAGTTTACATCAGCATACAACAAATCCGCTTATATGCAAACATTTAAATGCCGAACTATTTGAATGTAGGTGGTGTGTTACAGTATTAAAATTCTTATGGTGCTCTACGGTCAAACCTCTATTAGCGGCCACCTCTATAGAGCAGCCACCTGTGTATAAAGGTCATTCTTCATAACCCCAAAACGACACTTTCCATAGAAATCAACCTGGACAGAAAGGCCACCTGTCTATAAAGGTAATTTTTCTCAGGTCCCAGAGGTGACCATTATAGACAGGTTTCACTGTAATCGTAATAACAACAATTGCTTTTATATTAACTGGGTTACATTGCATTGACTAGTGTAAAAGTCATTTTTAATCCCAACCAACAAATTCATCTTTAAAATAAGATCTTGACGTATAAACAGTTCATCTTACATAAAAAGCTATCTAAAAGGATTTCTTGCTAGGACACAGACACTTACAAGCTCGTTAGTTATTAATTATCAATTACTACTTACTAATTATTATTAATTATTATTTATTGCTGTAATTATCGGTGGCTGAGGCGTGGGTACTATAACAAGCAAGCTAAAATGTCTTAAGTAATTATGATAATTTGTTCCAAACCTTAGAAAGGCAAAGATTGTGTGCTTTGAAAAGCAGAATGTTGAGCGTATCACGCACGACGGGATCGTGGATATTGCAAATGATGTCACGATATAGGTTCAATTCCATGCCCTGGAGATAAAAAATAATGAAAAACATAACATCACAGTGTAAACAATGGAACAATGTACTACCAATATGTCCATCCTCCAATTGCAAGATCAGATGACGACCATCATTGCTGACTTGAGTGTATAGCTCGCTGGTTGCTTTACCACTCAATACTCACTGCATTCACTATATCTTCTATCTGAAATTGCAAACTATTACGCCGATTTGAAAGAAGAATCCACAACAGCCTGGTTGCAACCATTTTCTAACCATCACATCCTTCGTTGTAGATCCATAAGATATGTAGGTCTACGTATAATTATATGATTGTAATTTCCATTAAAATTTCAGAGTGGCTAGAAGACCTATTGGGTGGTGGAGTGTTGCAGGTAGGGATGAGCCGATAATCGTATCGGTATTTGTATCGGCCGATATATCGGCGATATTGTCATATCGGTTATCGGCCCGATATAATAAAAGCATATCGGCAGATAGCCGATATAAAATTCCATTAAATTCTTTTAAGAAAACCGTCATATGTGCAGCATTCATCTGTGTTACTTTCAATTCAGACGGCTTTTCGGCGACTTATGATCAAAATTTTCATCTTCAATCCTGTCTTCAATCACTCAAATGACATTTTATCTTATTGATTATCGAACCATGAAATGGCAAGCTAAATTTTGGTTGTTGATTTAAATTGATTTATGGGTTATGTATCGTTTGACTTCGCTTTTAGAAAGTTACGGCTTTATATCGGTATCGGTATCGGCCGATAGTCGCTTTTTATCGGTAGCCAATATATCGTATCGGTATATCGGCAAGAATCTATATCGGCTCATCCCTAGTTGCAGGTTTACCTACATCAGTGACAGCATCCAAGACCTTCAACTAATCGAGCACAAAAGCAATATTTCTCGATAGTGATGAGCTTAATGCACAGAATTCTGTCCTTAAATGCCTTGTTGTTGTTGTGTTTTGGACTTGTCACTGATCCATGTAGATAAGCAATAATTATCATAGGTGGTTTTTTAAAACATCAATCAGCTTAATACAATTGATCTTTCTTAACATTATTTAATAGGTTACCTGAGGATAGCTGATACACAATGAATCGGAGCGGTGTGAAATCCATGTGAAAATCATATTAAAAAACTGTGTGAAAACCGTGTCCCCTCTTCACATAGTTTTTCATTCTCTTTTCTAATACACATGGTCTTTCACATGGTATTTGTTATTTCACATGATTTTACGGAGGAGGCTTCTCATTTTACATGGTCTTCAAATGATTTTCATACGTTTTTGGATTTACAGACGATAGGTACCTTGATACTTTCTACAGACATTGTATAACAGTATTTCTAAAGCATTTAAACGGCCACTTGTCAGTGATCTCTACTGGGGATGCTGTTCCAACCAGGACTATTCAAAGCTACTCAAACTTGAATTATTTACCCGTCTATAAAGGCCAATTTCTTCAAGTCCCAAAGGTGACCATTAGAGACAGATTTACTGTATTTCCCTCCTTCTGTGAGCTCGTTTTGATTAATTGAACCTCTAACTTCAATCTAACAGCATCCTTAGTCTCTACCAATGGTCATTCAGGCAGAGAGAATTGTGAAGTGAGTGGCATACTATTGAAAGTTAAGTGGAAACATTTTACAAGGTGAAATGGGAAGGACAATACAAAAAACTATACGAAAAACATGTGAAAATAGCGTGGAAAATCATAAGGATTTGAAAGAAAAAGAACAAGAAACTCTGTACAAAGGACCCGTTCCACGCGATTTTCAATAGATTTCATACAGTTCGGTTTAGCAGTAATATGATCTTCTTCGACTTACAGATGAATACGACTTCCCAGATTGGATCGAATGCAAGGTCGGAACAAGAGAGCTGACTACACATGGATCCGTCGTGGTCAAAAGCTGTTTGCGCATGTAGGAGACTTCTTCCAAAATCGGAGCAACTTCTTCATCTGTTGAAGTAATGAGAAAAAGACTACAGAACATCTCAGAGAAATGACTAGGTGTAGCATCAATGCGAGAGATTTCAGGCACATCAATTAGCAGTGAATGGACAACGTTGATACTCGATAGCAATTAATGAAACTGACAATAGTAGAAAGAAGACAAATGAATAAAGGGGTTGGATTCGCTTTTCCTAACACGAGTGAATTTGGAACACACAAGTTAAGCGTAAGAAATGCACTAATCGTAGGTGAGTGCGTTTTAGCTTTCCGAGTGTCTTCCAACTTCTCGAGTGAAGGCATGCAAATACGCTTACATGCAAACATTTCAATCAAAAAAGCTCTTTGCATATACTGTACAGTGTGTGCATTGTAGTTGATCTCAACATTCATGAGCTCATAAAAATCAAGAAACATATAAGATCATGTAAGGTAACAATGCATAGCGAATAACGATGTAGTCCTATGACCTACTTACCAACACCATTAGAGAAGATGACGATTTTATCCTCGGAAGGAATTGATGCAAGCAAAGACACTGGAGCTTTCGATTGTTGCTTTGTTGGTTCGCGAGAAGGACGAGGCTTTGCAAAAAGAAATGGTATGCGTCAATTATTAACAGCATCATAGGAAGGTCAATTACATGAATTCTACGTGAAAACCATGTGAAAATCATGTGAAAACATGAGAAAAGGGCAATTTCTCAATTTCTTCAATGGCTTTTCGTTCCTTTTTCAAATTCACATGCTTTTCCGATGTTTTACACAAGGTGCTTTTTATTTCATATAGCTCTTTGGATGGTACTTCTCATTTCACATGGTTGTCAGACTATTTTGATATCATAGTGAAACGTGGGCTGACATAGCACTTGGAATAATACACTCACGATATTCACCACACTTGCATCCACAGTTGTGCTTGCATATCTCACTTATTGGAAAATAAACCGGTTATTGATCAACTCAAGGCAGCTTGTAAGCCTACCTGTTGAGGGATCAAACTTTTGAATAACGGCGAAGCTGAGCGAAGAAATTCTTGCTGGTCTTCTTTTAAATACAGACTAATAATCCTGCAGGGCAAAAACAAACAAACAAACATTTAATGGTAATGGAGACAAATCTATTATATTAATATTACATTAGTGATACGAGATCTGTGCTAAGACAACGGGCTTGAGCACAAGCGGACTCAGATTCTCATTTGTAGTACATTCACACCTGTAATAGCAGCCACCTCTGCAGAGCAGCCACCTGTGTATAAAGGCCACTCTTCATAACCCCAAACTGACACTTTCCATAGAAATCAACCTGGATAGAAAGGCCACCTATCTTCAAAGTTCAATTTCCTAAAGTCCGAAAGGTGACCATTATAGACAGGTTTCACTGTACTTGAAATTTGTACTCTGCCTACAATTGAACTAAAATGTCTCGTAATAAGCTGCTCCTTTGCAAGAGCTTCAATCACCCATTGTTGAAAAATGAAAACGAAATGACATGCAGAGAAAACTACTAATATGACAGACACATTTCTCAATGATGCTTAAGATTCGACCAAACTGTAAAAAAAACGAGCTATTGGCCAGTTGTGAATAACAAAACGATAGACACAAGCTGGTCTCTACTAGTACAAACCGTGAGATCAATCACACTGCATGCACAGCTCAAAATTGAAAAAAACCCGCAAAATTGACAATGTTAGATTTCCTAGCTCTTAGTGATTGGTCCCTTAAAGGTCCAAACAATACAATTTACCTGTGTTAAAAGCCCACTTTTCATTACTCTACTGAGTGGTCTCTTACAACAGATTGAACGGCAGTTCCTAAGTATACTTTAGTCGCACTACATGGATGAGACATCGAGCAGTACAGTCAAACCTTTATTAGCGGCCACCTCTATTGAGCAGCTACCTGTGTATAAAGGCCGCTCTTCATAACCCCAAAATGACACCTTCTATAGAAATTAATATGGACAGAAAGGTCACCTGTCCATAAAGGTCGTTCTCCTCAGGTCCCAAAGGTGATCATTATAAACAGATTTCACAGCACATTACTAAACTTCACTTGGTACAGGTAGCTCTTACCTAACAAAGCGTAGCAGCTTGGGAGAACTTTCCGGCATATTGGAATATTGCTGCCTCACTGCCTGTGATAAGCGAAAAAGATATCGGGTTAGTCGATGCTCAATGCACCAGCAAGAGAGATTGTTGATCTGAATTGATGAAGCGCAGACCTACTATCTATCAGGGTGCAAGGGTTTCAGGCAAGTACTTTTGAGCAGAAATTAACAACTTAGAAAGCCAAGAAAAACAGATGAAATTGACGATCATTGATAACACTGTGGCATATTACATTTTAAACAAAATGATTTCTTATGTCTTCACCAGTAGCATCAAAAGTCAATTCACTCATATCTCAAATACATTGACCAACTAATGAGAAGCCTTCAGATTCAAGTCACGTCATATGAGACTATTGACGGTAATTAGCAATTACAAACAAACAAGAAGCCTATACACAGACAACATTGCAGTCTTGCAAGTATTGCTTAATGAAAACCAACATTGACTGTTTGCTTCCTAATCAAAGTTGACAATGTGCAGAATTACCTTTGCCAAAAAGCCGAGTTCTTTCAGGGAAACATCCTTCAAGCTTGAAAGATAATATGGGTTGACATTCTTTCCTTCTGCGACACATCTGATGGCGTTACAAGTGCAGACAGAGAACAGGAACGACTTGTCTTTCTCAGACAAATAGCTTTCGAGCGAGAGACGGTTTTCAAATGGCATTGAACATGACTTGTTGTCTGCTAGTAGAATATCTGGCAATCCCTGAAAGAAAAGACATCATTTCAATGATCTTAATCCATGTATACTATTCTTACATTCAAATTGATTAAATAAGCAGTGATGTGGTGATTATAAGGATAGTATCGATATTGAACAACTTCAAAAACTATTTTCTAATATTTCATATTGGATCGGCCTAATTAAGTGTCTATTGGGATTGGATTGAGAAATTCCACTACATATTCAAACCTTTATTAGCGGCCACCTCTATTGAGCAGCCACCTGTGTATAAAGGTCACTCTTCATAACCTCAAAATGACATTTTCTACAGAAATCAACCTTTACAGAGAGGCCACCTGTTGATAAAGGTCATTATTATCAGGTCCCATAGGTGAACCTTATGGACAGGTTTTACAGGTTTTAACAATAGAGTGTTCAGTAATACTGTATTCAATTATGTTCAACTAGTGTTTAATGCTTTATGTTTAATTGTAGCATGTCCTGCAGTTCGTTATGTGTAAATGTATAGCTTGTTTGTTCTGTATTATTCGTCCCAATGTAAATGAGCAACGCTGCTCATCTTGGCGACGCATTCAAATAAAATACATCCACACACACATTATATTTACTGAACAATTAAGAATGATGAATAATTAGAATATGAATAATTAAGAATAATTAAGATTTAATTAGGAATAAGACCAATTGTTGCAGAATAATTGTTTATTAATTAAGAATAATTAGGAATTGAATAATTCCTAGCATTCTGTCACTGTCTGTTGTCTTAATTAACCGCCACAACAGCATTTCTTTGAATCACATAGATTGTATTCAGAGCCAATTGCGATTGGATCGAAAAATTCCCAAATGAAACAACATTGGGTTATTGATTGCTGTTTGAGAAGAACTTCTTCTTATCGCCAAAACATCTAATTGAAAGTTGATAATTAAATAAAAAATAAATTGAAACTTGAGGAAGATCAAGGCAATAATATAAGCTAACAAACACCTTCAAGTTGTTGCCGAGAGAGATTTCTGTCCTGGTCCATGGATCTTCAAGATTGGCATAACGTTCAATGTTGATCGTTTTCCCAAGCAACGAAGAACATGCTATGAAATAGCCTTGCAACTTTTTCGTAAACTCAAAGCTGTAATCGGACCCAAGTACTTCCTGCAAATATAGAACATAATTGTAAGCCAAGGAGTGATGCTAAATAAATGTTTACATTTCAGACGAACTGTAACTGTCTAAAACAACATTTCACAAGAACGGTAAGTGCAATGATGCAAATAAACAAACAAAGAAACAACAAAGAAAACAAGCAAACAGCGATGTCCGCCATCAGTTCTTTTTCAATCGAACAATCCGTCTTTGGAATCAATTGCCGGAAAAGGTGATCATGACTCCGTCGTTGCGAACATTTAAAGTGAGACTGAGGAAGCATGCAATATCCAATAGCTTAAAATGTAATAAAATTGTAACTTAATTCCTAGCACTTGAAGATGTTCCTTCCCGTTCCATGTAAGAGCAGATATATTTCTGCCTGCTGTTAGTGTATTTCCATATTTTTGTTTTATTCAAATATATATATAACAACAATGTAGACAAATAAAGCAAACAAGAGAAAAAAACAGACAACATTTCTAACAAAGATCACATTGTCTAGTGCTCCTTGAGATAAGAAAAAGGATTCATTGAAAAGTCGGTTCCATGTAAATTAACAATATTCTAAACAATGAAAACTTACTTCGGCCTTGCAAGCAATCTCAAAGTGGTCAAACGCAAGCTGATATATCGCTTGAGTGAAATAGAAACAAGCCAGATCATATGAAATCTGCAAAATAGAAAAGAAAAAAGGTCAAATGATAAACTCAACTACAATGATTTCTGTCTATAACGGTCACCTCTGAGACCTGAGAAAAGTGACCTTTGTAGACAGGTGGCCTTTTTGTCCACGTATATTTCGATAGAAAGTGTCATTTTCTCGTTATGAAGAGTGGCCTTTATACACAGGTGGCTGCTCTATAGAGGTGGCTGCTAATACAGGTTTGACTGCAGTCATTTTCACAATCGTACATTAAAAATGAAGTAAAAACGTAAAAGTACCTCGAGTCTTTTCTGTTGATATGGCACTACTTCTACGTGTACAGGGGAACGTGCAACTGAGCTCTGCTTTTCTTTTTCTTTGGGCTCTTCTTTCAAAGACTTCTCAATAATTGGAATGATATCTGACATATTCTCTGATTTTCCACTGACAGCTGCAGTTGTGTCGTCTGATAATGGCACTGTATCTTCATTGTGATACTGAGGTTTTGTTTCAGGATCCCTTTGTGAGAATAAGGGAAGTTCGAGATCTTGTTTGCTTGGAAGAAAGTGTCCAAGGATCTTGCAGGACAAGTCACTAAGACATTGGATCTACAAAACAATGTGCAGGTAATTGAATATTAGGCTCTCAGATGTGCCTATAATGGATAATTTTCTATTCCGTGAGCAGATAGATATGATCAAGAAAACACCTTCTAAAATCAAATGTTCTCATGAAATCGCTAAGCGATTGCCATCCACTGAAACAGAAGTAAATCGGCAAAGTGCTACAACTGGATTTTCCTACGTAGTAATCTCTCTTGTGGAAACCACATGGCGTCTGCAAACTTCTGCTTCACAGCCATTTTCACACATTTTGTCTGAAAAATATTTTATTGATTGCACAATAATTTTAAAACTTTGAGGCATAATAAATGTACTACATCCTGCTCAAATTGAAAAAATTCTTTTTGTAGAAGATGTTTTCTTGATCATATCTATCTGCTCATGAAATAAAACATTATCCGCCATAGGCACTTTATCAAGACTACAACCAGGAAAGCCAAAATGATAAACGTAAATCATCAAATCAAACTATATTGTTTGGAATAAAACTTTTGTAATGTTACCTGTCTATAACAGTCACCTCTTGGACCTAAGGAAAATGGCCTTTATAGACAGGTGGTCTTCCTGTCCAGGTTGATTTCTATAAAGTATCATTTTGGGGTTATGAAGAGTGGCCTTTATATACAGGTGGCTGCTTTACAGAGGTGGCCGCTAATGCATGTTTGACCTTGCTTGTTTCTATCTACATTGGGTATGACTGTATCAATATGGCTTCATATTATCGACCAACATACCTTCCTTACAATTTGATCATCAATCACATCTTTTGACGTGGGTGCTCTGCAAGAAATTTTCATTTATATCGGTGGATAGTTGATAAAGCCAATTCTGTATAGCAGTAAGTTCCCGAAAACCGGCAACAGTACGCTAGCTCAAATGTCAGGAAATGCTGCATCTTGCAAATATGCCACAACATCTTTTAAGATAGCAGCTCTTGGCAGGGCCGTTTTAACAAGTAGGCACTCAAAGCACTTGCTTTAGGCCCTCAATCAGTCTGGATAGGCCCTTCTCAATGTCAGTTCTAATATTCAAATTCACAGTATGTTGAGATCTAGTGCAGTGTGCAATCAACTGCAGAGGGCTACTGGGTTATACAGAGTTAATTTTTCCCAATGTTCTCTTTGTGAGCAAAAGCAACATCTTTGATCAAATGCTATCAGGCTTACAAATGTAAGTATCTTACATTGAGTTCATTTTTCCTCTGCTTAAAATAGTTGCCTTCGATAGCACCTCCAGCACCCTATGCAGAAACAGAAAGAAAATATTGGTTATTAATGTCACACAACAGGTTTCAAGGGCCCACATTTACAAGGACAGTAATCACAAGCCTGTTACAAGTTGATGCTGATAAAATTGAAACACATGCAATGAAACCTAACTTCTTATACGACATAGAGTAAGATTTGGGTGAAGTAGAATGACACTACACACAGAGATTTACTTGATTCATGTTCCAAGATCTGAAAACAATTCTACAGTTGAAATCTAGCGATGAACTAATTAATCCAAAAATAATAGGCCTTGCCAATTAATGGCCCCTTTTTAAAAGATCGGTAATCGGCTGATATTATAAATTCGGTTATTATCACATCAGAGATGTCTCCATGACGCTTACTACCCCTACTTGTCATGGTAGCTTAAATTATTCTCACTTAAACATCACTTCCTGATTGATTAATTGGTTGATTGATTGATTGGTTGATTGATTGAGTGATTGATTGATTAATTGATTGATTGATTGATTGATTGATTAATTGATTGATTGATTGATTGATTGATTGATTG
>OFHS01000686.1:0-31243 GCA_900245855.1 Calvadosia cruxmelitensis
GGAACTTGACTTCAGAGCTTGCCGGCCCATTGCGATGCGTTTGCGGAGCTCTAATGTATCATCCATGTTATACGTGAGTGTGGTGCCAAGATAAGTGAACGTGTAAGTTATCCTGAGCTGGCTCAAGTAAACTCACTATCTGGCAAGTACACTCCATACATCCTAGGACAAAGTAGGATGATTCCATCACAAACGCTAGCCCATGTGGCACCTCAGCCAAGTCGCCTTAAAATCTCCAATCTGGCTCTGAGCGTGCACTATATCTTTGACATAATTGACTCTCAAGTTAACCCTTGTCCTGCTTACAAAACTAGTTAAATGAAGACTTGAAATCGCTTTATAGATTGCTCATTGGCTGATTGCTAAGGACTAGCTTTCTGATTGATTATATGTTGCTACTTTTGACTTGCTTCAAAAATGTATATATACGTCAATAGCAGGACAAGAGTTAACTTGTAATTGTATATGATAATTCATGCTGAAGTTTCAAGACCACAATGATTATTCACAATTATAAAACTTAAATGTTTGACTATCACCACCATTTTGTTTCACCTTCTGCAATTGTTGATTGATCCATCGTGCGAAACTTTTCTTTTGAGTATCCGCTCTTTCGTCTGCAATGTCAATTAGATGGAAGCAATGTCAAATTATTGTCACTGAGTGGTAGTGTTATATAGGAACATCTCACAAACAATCAGTGAAAAACTTTGCTTAACCTCTGTCCTGCTCGTAAAACTATTTGAATGAAGACTTGAAGTCGCTTCATCAATTGCTGATTGGTTGCTTGCTAAGGACTAACTATCTTATTGGTTATGTGTTGCTACTTTTGACTTGTTTCGAAAACGTGTATACACGTCAATAGCAGGACAAGGGTTAATGAGACAATTTGGCCTATTTGAAGGAATGATCCATTATCTATTGCCATGAATAAAATAGAATTTTGTTGCCTTTTCTGTTTACATCATCATCATCATCATCATCATCATCATCATCATCATCATCATCATCATCGTCATTTATTCTGAAACATCCGATAAACTTTCAAAGCTTTTTCCACGGAGCAGATACATGATGCATCATACAACAAAATTCAAGATTACTGATATTAACTTTAAACAATATATAGAAGGGAAACATATGAATAATTTTAATTCTATGAAAAGAAACAAGTTTAAGCTTCTAAGTGCCCACAACAAAGATACTTGAATCCGCCAGGGTGAGCCACTTCCTTGATCAAAGAGGGAAGTCCATTCCACAGATGTGCCCCAGCGAACTGAAAGGAATTTTTATAGCAATTTTGAATGTATACGTTATTGTGTGGATGATCGCGTTTTTAGAAGTGGGGATTTAAATAAACTTTCAAGCAGAGGAGGAGCAAGATGATGTTACGAGGAATGAAGTTTGACCTGTACGGACATTTTGCTTCAGTTTGCTTTCTTGGCATGGACAACCCTAGTGAGTTGGCAAAAAAGAACAAGATTGGCAACATTGGTCCAGAGTAGCTAGTTATTACTTTTGAAATGATGACAGGCACCAGCACCCTTACATCATGTTGCTGGCTGGCATTTGTGATGATGATGGTATCAACAGGGTTCACCATGCACGCCACAAACCTAGTTCTCTGTAAGTCTTGTGTACGTGTGATTTGTAAATCTGGATGACGTGTGCGTCTTATGTCTGTGAGTTCTGTAGAACTGGGTGACGTCCGGTGACGAGAATCAGTGCACTTAAGTTTTTGGTGAGGAGCCACTCACAGCGTTGTCGTTTCTGTCTCTCTCGTACCAAACCATCTGCTTACACTTTCGAAAAACAACAAACTTCTGACTTTCATTACAGACATAATTTTCTTGAGTCAAAAAGGAAGAGATAAAGTTGTAACTGGAGAAAAACCAGCAATTTGGCTTCAGCTTGGTCACTGTAGTAAGGTAGCTGCTTCCTGGGATTGACCACAAATCCATAACCTTAAATTTAAATGTAAAAACTCAACCCAATTCATTCATTGTAATTGAATGTTGGCTAGCACAAGAAATTGTTGAGCATCCAGAATAATAGGAACTAGGCAATGGGCATATTTGATTGAAGATCTTTGCAGGGTAGAAGTTTGACTGTAACCAGATCATTTGGAGTAAAAGCTTTCACGGCTTTGCAAAGCCACCAGCACTGCACTAGAACTGGCTAATGGATACCAAATTCCTTTATCTTTATTCTACTTCAACAAAATTCCATTTTAAGTCAAAAGAATTACTGTTAAGAGAGCTGTAACTAGATACACGAAAGGGAATATAAGAGTTATGCACAATGCTTAGCAAAGGAAAATAATAAATGGCTTGCAATCACCACACTAGAAAGAACCCAATCTCATCCCCAGAAGGACCGAGTGAGCTGATGATCATTTGAAAGGATTAGCAAACAAAAGCAAATGTTCAGAAATAATGAATGCTGGTCGTGATTTGAAAACGTTGAATTTATGGAAATCAGGATTAATTGCAACACATTGCTGTGTGGTTTTTCTGGCGGTGTGAAAGGATTAGCAGTCGATAGTCTGTTTGTCAAAAAGATGGAGCAAATAATTATGGAACTGCAGACTTCAGAGGTGTCCCCTGCTTTCCAATTTTTTCAATTCGCATGGACGATTGGTCAAAAGCAATGACGAAAATAATAGTATCGACGTGTTGCAAATAAAAGACCAGGATTTTCTCATTTGAACCAGGATTTGAACTGTAACATGAAGGCCAAGCATGCGACAAGTAAACAACTAAGGACATTGTCAAAACAAACATCCATTTCGATATTGCCCACTCCAGCTGATAATTCCAATTAATCCCATAGCCCACTGCAGCAAACAGCTGGATGGCTGTTGTAAGGACATACACAGAGGCAGAATTACACTGGCATCATAAGTTCGGTATTTTAAGGTATTCTAAGCACTGCATTGACAAGCGCAGATCAAGATGCTTTGGCTGTCAAGCAAACGATTTATCATACTCAGTTCCAAAAACGAGCAAATCACTGCCTAGTTGCAGAAAAAGAGCAATCCTAGCCCAAACAATGTGAAACGACGACAACCAAAATGTTTCTTTTCACATTAGAGCGACTTCAAAACAGAATAACTCAACTGGCAGCTTCAGTTGCTGAGCTGGCGGCTTTGCGGCCTCAAACTTCTGTGCAATTTCTAGCGAGCGACTCATCGCCAACGCAAACATCCAAAAACACAAATCATTATTGCCACCAGCAGACCAGATGTAAAACAAAACAACTACAAATGAAACTAAATAAAATACTCGCCATAGTCTGGTTCAGGACTGGTCTAGATATCTCGCAGTTTTGGCCGGCGCGTGTTGCAGTTCGCAAACAAATTTTGAAAACAAATCACATTCAACAACAACCAAAAACACGTTGACAAATCAACACCAAAATCACACCGCAAAGTAAAGCGAACTCAACGTGCACTGGCAGGTTGGTATGTTATCAACACGAAAGTGAATGCCAATCTAATCCTTGCTGTATTGTTAAACACAGCCTGGTTGCTCTTTCGTAGCCAGCAAACAGCTGGAAGATGTGAACCAGGCAAAAATATATCAAAGCACACAGCAGCCATTGAACTAACACCGCCTTCGACAGTCTCACCCGATCGTTGCTGTCTCAGCGCTTGAAACTCCACATCTTCTTCTTTTCTCGAGTTTTTCCCAGACATCTTGTTCCTGGTGCAGCTCAAGTTGTGTTCACAAGATCCAACATCACGAATCTCTGTCAAAGAAACGAACTATAATTCCCAGCAGCAAATGGCGAGCTCAACCAAGCACGCAAACTTCGGATAATAAAATGTTGTCCTTCGGGCCGGCGAGTTGTTTTCTAAACACCACCACTGACAGGGCAGTAGAGCAAAATACTAGTTTAAGGCAGTGTCAATACACGACAGGCTGACTGGCAATCGTCAAGTCGAAGGGACAACGCCAAATAGCAGAGACAAAGTTGAAACGAGAGAACAGCAGCGACGAATTTGGTCTCCGGTAGGGTGGAGCAAATTGAAATGCAGAAACACCTCCACGTCAACTAACTTACCAAAGCACGGGTCTCACAACAAGACTCCAAATGAACGACTGAGTGAATGGCAATTGCCCGTTGATGTGACTGACTGTGGCCACGAAGGGGTGTGCGGCGTGAATCACCAAGGCGCTAACTGCGACTGTCACAACTCACTGACAATAGCAACAATGAGATGAAATGGCCGGGAGCCGATTGCTCGCTTCGCTCGTTAGAGACGAATACAGACTCTCGGGGCCATTTCAAACAGCCGTATCACTCCTTTCACAGTCGTTTTACGTACGATACATTACACAAATCTAACGACGTCGTTGTGAAAGCGAAGAGCCGGAAGCGCACACAAACCCGACTGGATATCGCGCTCTGGTTTGATATTCGCGCACGTTCGTTTCACGCGATGACTTTTGGATAAGTGTAATCCTGTGCGGATTGAGCACAGAAATCGCGAACAAACAGAAACAACAGAGTGTTAGCCAGGATAATATTGGTCTCATTAATACACATAGATGAAATTGCTTTCTTTAGTTTCTGAGATAAAGGCATTTGCACAACGCGAATGGAGTGTCATCGATACGATTCCACAGAAAAAGGTTTCTGACAGTGACAGATGGACAAAATGACACAACAATGCATCATTGAGATGACATGACGCCACACCCCCACTGAAAGAGGCTGTATTCGCCATCTAGAGACTGCTATATTGTACGTCTTCGCTTCGATATATCGAATTGATTGTCAGACCCTAGTGACAGAAAAATTGCTTGCTGGAAAACAGTCATAAGATTTCTCTTTCTGGAATTCTACGTTAATGATTTTCCTATTTGAAAATCAGCATGCATTATAATTTATAAATCAGAAACTATTTGCATTTCAACAAATACTTTGATTGTTTACAACTTTAAGTATCTGGAAACTTCATAAATCTTCGTAAACTTGTGCCTACAGATAGCAACAAATTGGCGTACTTTGATGCAAAGGAAAGCTTTATTTCGTTGCCGCACAGCTCGTTGTGTCTGCGGGAGGAAGAACATCGACGGCTTCCTTTCAACTAGATTACAACTTCCAGATTTAAAAAGCAAAACGGATATCAAAGGAAAGGCGTAGAACGAACCATAATCGCTTGTTCATCCTTTTAAATGGATCCATTTAGTAAGATTCATTTGCCGGATCAACGCAAACCGATTTGTGCAGAGCGATTTGAAAGCGTCGATCATCCTCACGCCACGAGGAACACGCAACCACAACAACACTGAACTCACCAATGATGCAAGCCTCCTTTTGAATACGGCAAAGTACATTAATGAAATCAGTTTCATTCTGAGGCTATGGTATCAAGCGTAAGTCTTTTGTTGCCACTGGTAACGGACATTTGATTTAATTTTTAATTTGCCATAAACGAATTTGTGCGCTTGGTGTTGAGCGGCAGCTGTGTTGTTTGATGAAAGAAAGTCATTTGGGTTTCATTTGGAGCACGCATGATATTGTTCTAGGCGAAAGCAAATGACCAATTACTGGCCGGCAAGATGATGAGGAGAGGACATTGGTATCGTCAGCTGATACATTTCCATATCAAAGCAACTGACAACGACCAGCGGGGAGCTACTTCATGACGATTTTGACGTTGGCTGACGTGGCGAACCGTGCAAAGGAAGAGCCTTGGACGGCAATCGTTAAGAGCAGACTCGAGAAAGTGGTTGACTACTCCTGCCACGCATGTTTGATAATCTCGTCGCTTGGTCTCAGTCAAGTCACCACTGTGGGCCACACAAGGCTGATTTGCATGCGAGATAACAGATCCTTCAATCGCAGTGATTTCTACGGCATTCGAGATGCGTTGTACTGCGCAAGCAGATGCATGCGAGAGATGCCGTCTGCTCCGCTGTTTCACCTTCCCTTTCTACTCCTCCTGGAGTGGATGGTGCTGTATTTCGTGCAGTTGACTTGGCTTGATTTGCCACACGTTAAGACCAAAGCGAAGCTCCTCAACGCCGTTTACCAGGTCATCCCGACTAAGGCAGACCGCAATGCATTGGCATCCGGTTGCCAACTGATGAGACAAATCAACAATTCGACGGAGGACATTTTCTTCATCTACGCTGTCAAGTCCACGCTGCAGCTCGTGATCTGCTTGGCGTTTATGTCGCTGGTGTATTGGAATGTCAATTTAGGAATGGTAACAAGTGCAGTACCTGTTCCCAATCCCCCACTTCCTTGTCATTTGTCTGAGAGCCTGGACCGAGCAAGGAGATCATACCCGCAATTGCTTTGCGTGGAGCGTGACGGTAATTTGGCTGTCACCTTTTTCCTGGCTGGCATGGCGGTCAACATTCTGTTATTAGGGTTGATGGCGTTTTCACTGTACAGACTGACGCGCATTTACATACGCGCGAGATCTCAGCAAGATCAATACAATATTACTGAAGAGGGACTGAATTCCAGGTTATGTGCCACATCGAACCTTGACGTCATCATGACGTGGAGAGGGGCAAGGAGGCGCCTCGAAGAGCGCGGAGGGTCTGGGGAGCTGGTGGACCAGACCGAGGCTTGATTTGACTGCTATTCTGAATAGGGAGTTACTCGGTCTCAAAGGCAGTTCAAACTTATATCGTCGCCTTAAAGCGTACAAGCTAGACATGAAAAATCGCAACGTCGTGCAACGGTGTCATTATAAACAATTTCCCATGATGGATTCTGTGACCGCAACTACAGCTGTACTTTGAGTGAATAGTAGCTTTCAAAATGTAAATAATTGTTTTACCAACATTTTAGAGCAATCCGTATCAGTTACATTTTCTGCAAAGTAACTTTCAACTTTGACATTTACTTTCAAAAAATAACTTGAATGTCTCTTGACGTAGTCTCTCACATATCAGCTCCAGTTATATCGTGCATTATGGGGATACCTACGTAGTCAATTTCAGAAGCTATTACTCACGAACTGAACTTCTGCAGTCGTAGTCAGCTGCCCAGAAAAAGTAACAGATCGTAGTTACACTTTGTGATTCAATTGGTGGAAGTCATATTCATGGTTTTGTAGGATGTTTTTTCCATTCCTGGCGAGTTCTCACAGCCCGGAGGGATTACTAAGCAGACGAAATGACGAGACGATTTTTGACAACTTGCAATCTTCGCTTGTGTTTGTAAACAACGGAGACGATGAAGAGGATGTAATAATACTAACCGTACTTATAGATTATAATTATTATATTCATAGGTTTTTCAACGGAAATACAGCAATTCCAAAACGCAATGCGTCATACTTGCTTCGAGCATAACGCCTTAAAATAATCAAAAACAAATAATATTATAAGTTCAACTCAAAATAGTTCGATGGCGCGCGGTTGTGTCGCAACGGACATTTAGCGCAGATGGCTATAATTACACATACGATTCATCTTGTAGCATGATTCGCTTTAAGTCCTCTGGAGACGGTGCCTTCATGTCGTGAACAAGACACATGGTAGCGATTTCCTCTCCTGAACTGTTCGTTACACGACGAGAACCAACCGATCCGTTTGTCGGCCCTGATGCGCTCGAATCTCGGTCATCAGACAGGACGCTATCGGAACCGGTCGAGCTTAATCGACGCACGGGTTCCGTAAAACAGTCATTTGCGAAGACAGCGTTGAGCTCGCTGTTGTTGTCGTCATCGTCGTCTGATTGGTCGTTGGAAGCGCACGATTCAATGACGTCGTTTAAACGTTCAACGCCGACGAGATTGTTCGTGATGAGTTCGCTTGAAGATCGCCTGCTGCCGTCGGAATACGAATCAGACCCAGTGGAGCGATCGCGACCTCCAGTGCGCTTTCTCGGGTGTTGCAAATGAAACGGTTCGCGAATTAAACCATTGGGTAGACTACCTTGACTCGTCGTCGGGCTTAACGAGGGACTTTGCTTACGTAAGCTGGCATCGTTGAAGATGTTCGTAAAGTCCACTAGTTTGCGCATCGTATTCGAGTCGAAACTGTGAGATAGCGACTCGCTTCCATATTGCTGTTCTTGTATGCGCGCCTTACGAAGTCGCTCCATTCGCTCAAGCGATAACTTGTACGTTCGGTGAGTTCCAAAACTTTGATTGGGCTCCGAGCCCGTTCGGCGTACAGGCAACTTGTGTCGGCCACGACGAATTTTACGCGATGAGATGTCACTATGTGCATCGTTCTGGACATCTTCTGAGCTCCGCCTTGAAGCAGCGTCACTCGACAGTTCGTCATCGGAAGATTCCTCAATGCTGACACTGATCTCGCTGTTGCCTGACAATTTCAGGTCTAACGCCTCCCTCTTGTCAACTGCTTCCGGAATAGGAGGAGGAGGAGACCCCTGAATCAATTCCATTCCGTGGGTTTCAGTTTGGACCCTGAAAACGGGCGATCTGCTACCCGAGGATCGTCGGAATGCGTTAGGACTGTTCGTTTCTGGTCGGAGTTGGCGTCGGCCGTTTATTGCCTCCTCGTAACTGGGTGCAGGTCCTTGCCGCTGGAAATACGGTACGAAACCACTTGAAGTCTTTTGCGAGCGAGTGCTTTCCGAAGACGATGCCGGAGCAAAGACCCTTACAAGCTGCGTTGACGTCGTTCCGCCTACGGACGTCTTCTTGATCATCATTGGCGTCAGATTAGGGCGTTTGTGTTCGATCAGCTCCGCACTCGTCGTCATGCTGGTCAGCACTCTGCGATTACGTTGTCCCTTGTAAACACCATTCGTCGCGTAATTGTCGTTACAATCTCGCAAGTCATTGTGAGAATGTCGGCGACTGTCGGTAGACGGATGGTGAGACGGTTCAACGCGACTAAAAATCGGCGACGAAGACTTGCGCTCCATCAAAGGTGACACAGGATTGCTCTTCGAGTCACCTCGTATCCCCGGCGTGGGTGATGTAGGAGGGAAATGCCTTGTACTGGGTAGTGATAGGTCCCCTTTGCCATCTTGGGAGCACTCAGAGTCATTCGTACCAAAGCTGGAATCACTGCGAGCGAGGTCGCTGTTGGGTGACAAAGGCACTGCTGTTTCGTTCTCGTTGTCATCAACCGACAACGGAGGCTGTCCGACGTCGGTCAATGCAACGGCTGCGTCAGAATCATCTCCGTTCGGTGTCGATTCCAAGCAAATATCAGATTCAGGTCCCAACATCCACATGGCATCCTCTCCGAATAACTCGATGTAATTGTCAATCAGGAATTGCACCACTTCGGCAGCCATGCCAGACTGATCGATTGCGGACGCTTTTGTCGTCGGCGGCGACCACATGACGCTGGGTGCGACGCAAACGGCCAGGTTGTAAGACGTCATGTTGTTGACGTCTGAGAAGCGAGCGATGTGGTACAGGACAGTAACGAAGGCCTTCAACAGCTCCGCGTTACACGACGGCAGTTTATCAAGGATCCTGTAGGAACAACAACAAATCATGAGATCTCAGAGAATTCATCAAGCATATTCTACAGCGTAAACAACTGCAAAGCCTGCTTACGTGGTCATGTCCGCAATGCGATCAGCAACTTCTTCGATCGACTTGTTTTGCTGCAGGTCATTGTAGTTATCCGAACCAAAGACAGAATTGGGCAGAGATCGGAGGAAGTCCTGAAATTGATGGAAATCAATTGAGAGGTCTACTTCTTACGAATGTCCCTATGCAATTTGGGTTGTTTAATGCACTGTAACTCACCTTGAGAACGGCAGCCAATACCACAACACTGACACTCTCCAGCTCAACAGAAACACCTGAAGGCCAAACGACGAACAGTTATTAAAAATCAGAGCTTTTCTTCATGGAAATGTTACCGTCAATGTGGCATGAAACCAATACCTGTATCGAAGCTCTCTCGCAGCTCTTTGACACGACGTTGGAGTGCAGACTTACGAAAGATCCCCGTTGTGCCAGGACCACGACGAAACAGTTGCTTGAGTGTGTCCTGAAAATGATAAAAACACATTCGGATATCACTCGATGTTTGTAGGTTTTATCCGATTTAGTAGAGAGAATTACAGAGAGAACAGACAGATACGGACGCCACAACTTCTAGAAAATGAAGTTTGATTCTAAAAGCTATTTAGCTATCTAAACTATCCCATAAATTGCAACTCACAACCGGCAATTACAGGCGGTATATCAAACGGACCACAAGACGCATACGCAGCAATGATAATTGCTAACTACATGGTTACAATGTTGAAACCATAAATGCGATCGGAAGGTATGTGAGACAATTATCGTCATCTGAGACTAGCAACGACAATGCGAGGCAATTATGTGTCATGGAATTTGTCGGCGGGATCCGCGGGCTGTTCAGGTTACGATCAGGTCCAGTTGAACGACCGCCGCGTGGTCACGGCGTATCAGGGTCCTGGCCACACACACACAGACACATACAAACAAATGGCTACAGCATCAAATGACAACAACAGAACATAGGTCAATGATCACCAAACGCAGCCAAACAACGATAAGGATAGATGATCGATTATGCTGTCCATCAGTACAGTGTTCGCCGTCAAGTCCTTATGGCATGGTGCGGGTGCAATAAAGTTAGGGTTTCATTGAACACAATATAAACATCTCAACACAAACAACAGATTCTTATGACAATGTTTGACTTACGTGGATAGGCTTGGGAATTAATTCTTGGTCGTTGGTGATCAATGTGAGTTTGTGGCCGAACAACCTGTTGACACGACGGAGAAAGACCGGTGAATCGACGTTCAAATGACCAGGCGATGTACAGTTAAAACGGTTCACCTTCTTCAACACGAAGCCCACTACGGTCACTCTCATCCTGCCCTGAGGTAACCGTGCCTGCCCTTCGACAGTGAAGCGACCCCGATCCTTATCTAGATGCAGGGTGGCGTGCCAGTGATGTCCTCTGCTGCTAAACAGGGCGACGACACCCGTGCAAGAAGATGGGAGTCTGATCTGACCACAATTCATTATGTGGAGGCCAACGCGGCGCAAGGAAGGGACGCCAACATCAAGACGCATGTTCATCGCACATCGTTTGTCTGTCAGAAATCAACGTACACGCCAAAACGACGCGCGCACCAAGGGTAGATTACAACCAAGAATGAGAAACAGTGTAAGGTGTCTGCAGGCGATAGTAGATCCCTCATGAACATTGTCACGGACAACGTATAGAATACGAGCGAAACAAACTAAGCCGTTTCTTTTTCACTATATGAGAGTATTCAAAGTGTAAGCGAAGGCATGCCGAGGCAGTAGCAACAAATACTCAACAGGAGAACGCATGTGACGTCATATAGATTTTGCATGAGCTCTAAATCAGCGCCATGGTCGCAAGCAAAACGTTAAAACATACACCTGTTAGAATTTATTCGCTACCATATAGTCAACTATTGTATTACAGCAAGGCTATACTACAACGCTTATGGTAAATCGCGGTTGTCTTTCACTTTCAATAAATGAAGACGCGTGTTGTATGGCACATCTTTGCCAGCAATCGATATGTCAGTGTCGTAGCGAGCAGTAGCAACCGATTACTAACAGGCTAGTTATTGAATTCAGATTGACTGTCATTCACTGTGACATCGCATCTATTATGTCAACCTGATACTCAATGACCAGAACAAGACCTCGCGTTGCCATCAGAGCGACCGGCACCTTCTATTTTGGGAATATCTCCATCGAGAAAAGATTTCCATGCATCAACAAGGCAAGGAGTGAGCAACACTTGTCACTTACAAGTTACAATATTTATGACTTTCGCACGATTGGAATATAGTATTACTCGCCTAGCTTTCGTCCAAAGCGCTTTAAATCTACTCGAAAATCTGGAATTCTTTCCTTGAAGTAACTTGCGCACTGTAGCAGATCGCCTTTAATGTCGACCGTCAGCAGTGATTGCATTGGCGACGTAAACAATGTAGTTTTTCATGGAGGACGCATGCGCACAAGATGACTACATCTTGCCAGCGACGTTCACACGACCAACACGCTAAACCTCGACCAGGAAGGGAACCATAGAGCCAATGCGATGACGAATCCCGCAAGTGAGAAACGTCTGACAGCTGTCTCTGGAGTGGTTACGAGAGCGGCCAATGGATTACAACAGACGCGCGCACTAAGGACAGTGGCTTGTTATGACGATGTAGAGCGCGCCACAACAACGGAAAGATGCACGAGAGAGAGAGACGCGACAATCGATCAAATGGCAGGCAACAACACAACTGCCAAAGAGTATCTGTCCCATTAGCACATCAACATAGTAAACTCCCAGCCGTATCGCAGCATAGAAGCAATCACTTGACATTGATAGCCGGATAAATAACGATCATGGACATAGCTTAGTTGTCCACGAAGACAATGAACAAACTCACTCACCTGCCAGTAGGGACTGCGACGTCAGATAGTTTGCCGGACGATTTCTTATTCATTCCCCAATGAATGATTGGCGATTTCTTCATGGGTTTACGCCATTTCTTCTGTGATGTTGGTAAATCTGGCAACACGAGATCATCGATTAAAAAGATTGAGCGCATGGCGGAGAGGCAGAGAAGAACAGCAGCAACAGCATGTGTGGCGCGCACCGCACTCTCGAGTGGAAATACCCACGAGGGCACTGCAACAGTCCATTTATAAGGAGTAAATCGACCACGTGACCCGCGCGATGGGCGTGGCGTCAAAGAGCCGCCTTTGTCAGTTGACAGCGCGGAAGGTTCGGCACAAGTCGCGATCACTTGCCGAGAGTGTTGCTTGAGATGTGACTAGGGAGGACTTCAACAGAAGTAGAGAGACCGCAATGGAGTTCTTGCTTGTTGCTGGCACCGGAGGGGTGCTGATGGAGCGACTAGAAGTGGCACAGCCGAGACGAAGGCGTCGTGCACAACATCACGGCCAGTCTGCCTGTCACTCACGAGGCACCTTAATTCGTCAAGCGTAAATACGTCACTGCGGTCCGTTTAACAGGACATCAGAGGGTCAAAGGAGTAAGATGAAGACATTCGAAAGCGAGCAATCCAAGTGCTCTGTGATGAAATATTGCTATAATAATCAAGAGGTGACTAAGTGATATAGCCGGCCTTTATCGTTCGCCTGTGGGATGACAATGAAGCGAGTTATGCATAGTAAACAAGAGCACAATCTCTCTGAACAAGGACAATTAAAACTCAAATGAGGCAAGGTGCTATTAGTTTTGAAAGGTTGGAGCCTTAAAGCGTCCTGAGGTTCTTCATTTTCAGATTTGAACCTGGACATTCCTACAAAGAGAGCGTATGTCTAGTCATGCTTTCGCTAGGTCCATGTATATCAAGCGAATACTGTCACGCGGGTATAAATTGTACATTAGGGAGGCAGCGACCCCGATGGTGAGCGTCAGGAAGGCGTCATCGCCGAAAACCTTGACAGACGCATACTACTTGAGAACCACGAACAACCGTGCCCTTGTGTAAACACACTGCGTAGCCCGCAAGGAACGCGAACGCAAGGTCAACGCATTAACAGAAGCCACGAGGAGGGAGCCCCATGCTAAACGTGCGACAGCAATACCCTGCGGTGGTGCATCGCGGAGTCGACAGTCCCATAAATCGTACAAAGACACAAGTCAAAGTGTAGCCGCATTATAACGTGAATGATGGAGAAGTGCAGAGCACGTCCTTGCTTGTCTAATGCATAGAACAAGGACACATGTAGCACGTGAGGCTATTTAACACTTTGCATACCGATCCTTCTGCTGGCATCAACACTGTCTTTGCCTAAAGCATCAACCACTGGGAAGGCTAGCCTCGATTCAAAGCGCGAATCTCGTTGTGTACAATTACAGAGTGATTTCAATAGCTCGTTAGTGATCCACACGTGTGACGCTGTGCTTTGTAAAGACAGACCACGGAGGCGTACACCCGCTTTCAAGGGAGGCGTGTAGAGCTTCCATAGCACACATACCACGACAAGCATTAATTATAGAACGATGTAACAAAAAAGTAAATCCAACAATATTGGTCGCTTCGCAACGTTTCCTGAGCATCGCACGCACATCAAAGCGTATTTCCCTTGTGGCAAACAGGAACAAAAGTCAGTGTACGCTCGAGGCTGAGCGTATAACGCTACCACTATGCTACAACAGATGACCCAATTAACAGTTCATTGCACTGCGTGGACCCATGCATGGATACGCAATTGCACTACTCAAACGAAAGCAAGCCAAGAAAGCCACACGAAGACTCAAAGGGACTAGATGACAAACCTGAGAACGAGTGACACTGTCCACGATGATCATTCACAAATAACGTCATGCCACGGACAACCGAAGGCGACAATCCACACGACAGATACAGCTCCACTCGCTTACTTGTTTGGACGTCATAACCAACACACACGGCAGAACAAGTGCCAAAAAATTGTTCTACGAGCGGCGCAATGATGGGTGAAAGTGGTCACTAATCCGGCCGACAGAATAAAGGCGCAGATAGGGGATAAGAAGGCGACCGTTCGAGCAGAACTTATTCGCAGTGGCGCAGGCGTGGCCTGCCGATGCTGCTGCTGCCTCTGAAAGTGATGCCTATCTCATATATGGACGACCGATTAGCAGAAATACCTATTTAATGCAATGACGAGTTCATGCTAACTGTCTTGTAATCTCACGATGTCCATTGACCGAAGTCGTTTTCATGGCGCGCAGAAATCCTACAAGGTCGGCAGCGCAAGACCACAGCCGGCGGTTGATGCAACGACATTGGTCGGCACAAAAGAGGAGCAAACTCCATCTTGATCATGGTGCATTGTTAGCACTATAGGACCATTACAGCCGGCGAACCACACACTGACTTAAAACAATTGCAGTCTCACTATTGTTGATATGGCAACAGCGTGTACATAGGCTAAAAGACGAGCACGTGATATTTACCGAGATGCAGACGATTGTTTGACTTTCTGCTTTTCTTCAAGATAAATTGGCAAACGGCGTCCGGGGATAGGGGCGGGGGTGAATCCCCTTCCGTGGTTGGGGACAGGAGCCCCTGAGGAGAGACAGTGGTCAACAGTGCATCCCTGACATGGCTCATTTTGATAGCGAATGGCAGCTCGTGACCTAGAGAGAGAGACAGACGGACATCGATCACTCACGGCAATCACCATCAGCGTGCAGCAAGGATTGACATTGAGTGAGATTGCATTGTCATACCGATCAAGGGATAAGCCGTATTCTCCTTGTCTGAGATCGCCCACAGTTGATAATCGCCACCATCATCGTCCTGGTAAATAATCGCAGCTACGTTATCAGCAACGACATAAGTCAATAAGACAAGAGCCTTGCGCAATGCCACATAGTCGGTTTAGATCTCTGATGACGTAGGGGGCTCACCTTGACGTCGAAGTGGTCCAGAGCTAGTTTGACGACATCTCTTGCATTATCATCGATGCAAACGGCCAATGACTTGGACTGAAATCACAAGAACCAGCCATGGTATATACTTCATACCATTGCATATAGCTCTATATAGAGACCATAGCAACTGAATCGCGTGCTTAGACACAAGTGTACGTTGTAAACAATAAGATGTTATAGCCGATGTGTATTCAAAGGATAAGCCGTAACAGGGAACCAGGAATACATGACGCTGTAAGAAGTGATTTAGACAAGGATTAAATACATTAAAAGCTAACTTTTCAAATTAAATATTAAAATTATTGTTCCCAAACTGGCAGCTTACTATGAAGACGCATATACTTACGCAAACGGACGAATCATCGCTATGCCGACAGCAGATCTTGAGGTTTGTTACTTTGGGTTGCTCCAGGATGCGCTGCTGGTTGACTTGCCTGACAAAAAGACAAAAAATCAAAGTTTAACAACAAAATGAAAAACTCATAGCATCGCGTACTGATGAAGCGACTGCTGAAGAGAGCCGTACCCCCTGGAACGAATGACACGCTTACGACGATGATGTACGAGTCGACGAGATTCAAAACGCATTTCATTCGCAACAGCAAAGACGAGAAAACATCTACTCCTTGCATTTAAACGCGATACAATGACAAGGACACGCTCACAACAAACGCCAGAACCCATTGACTCCTTGCGCAAGCACTTTACTTTGGTTCAGGCTCGATTAACCAGTTACAAAAAGAGTGAGATCTTTTCAACGTCGAAAATCCGTTCGCGTAATCCGGGGGAAAGAGCTACTCAATTCACAATTAATCACCGGTAAATGATTAAGTCCGTCGCAGCAGGGACAAGACAATGACGTAAACGCAGGTGAATGGAATAGAGGCCACGACCTCGCTTTTAGAAGAGAATTGCTTTTAAGCATTCCTGTACATCTTTACTGCGGGCCGTCGCCATAAACAGCCTACGGCGAGGCGGGCAAGCCAAGCATGCAGCGCCACACGAATCAAGCGTAGAGCAAAATAGCATTGCAAGATATTTATCTAATCCGATGCAATCCAGTCCAGCGTATCCTCTGGATTCCGCTTTATGTGATATCTAAGCCAAAAACTTCTGGATTTTATTGAATCTTTCATCGAAAACGTATCTTTTTGATCGTATATTTACTAACTAAATATCAGGTAAAATTGCGAGTTCCTTTGAAGTTCAATTCAACGATTGTAGTCTATTCCCGTCACTGCAAATGCATCATTGCGTATGCTATTATTGAATGAACAACAAGACAGTGTATGATGAGCAGTGGACAATCCAGACACTTACTTGTTTAATATGTTCCACCACATGCTTCTGTCTTCTTGCGAGCTGCGAGAATAAAAAACATTCAAATCTCACATTCGTTTCTTCGATACGATGTGCAGCAGTCTAGAGGATGACGAGACAGACTAATTAGGGGATATCGATCCATAAGCCCCCGGATAAGCCCCTGTTTGAGACACATCAGAGGGGAAGACCAATTCGCATCTTGCCAATAATGTAATGTTTAGAAGAGCAAGCATAATAACTTCCGTACTCAGAGATAGAAGTCACCGAGGTTGAACGGTCTTCCCTTGATGGAACCAAGAAGCACATAGTATTTATAATAATATGTACCTGAATGTTGCTACGAAATTCGTCGTTGGCCAGCCGATGACGAATGACTTGTCAAGAGAGACGGATGAGTCGATCACTTCGTCAATGCAAGTGGACAACCAGATCTCACACAGACGCACACGGTATTTCAATTTGAATGTGGATGAAGATCTACAGGACGATACAAGCCACGATCATCACAGCATAACAGACCATGAAGCAAACAGACCATCGTCTTGGTACGCGCTCCTTGTTATTCAACAGAGCATCAACAAAAGTCTGTTGTCAAACAACACACATTTGTTAATCAATTTGGTATTAATTAATTGGCATTGTTTATAATCAATTTGTCGAACCGCCGTGCGAGCGGCAACCATACCACACTAATCTAATTGTCGACAACTTGCTGCAAATACATCGCGGCATTACGGAGCGCCGATAAACAGCAATGGAACACGCGAAACGCCATCGCAAGGTCGAAATTGACGCATCTTGCGATTAATTAGATCAGAAAGAAATACAAACTAAACAAATTGTTTGTAGATACAGTACAATAAATTTACCAAACCTATGATATGATATACTTCTTAATAGTATAACTGCTTAAAGATGCAGTCCTTGGCAAGTCTTGTTTTCGGGAAATGAAAGCTTTTATTTTAAAATCTAAAACTCCATTGCTTCCTACGCGTGGAACTGAGTGGCACTGCTTCTTGTAGGACGGCCCACTGGCGATATCGCAACTCAAGACGACAGTAAGTCAAAAGCAATCGCAAATCACTCGAGATCAATATTCTCAAAACGAGGTCATCGATAAGAGGTCAGTCTATTCCTGACAACGACTTACTTCGCCTTGGCAACAATCAGCAGATCACTGAACAAGATGAAGACGCGGTCGTTCGTGGTGACTCCCTGGAAAAGAGACAGAGCAGCAAAACCAGTTAGTTGACTTAACTTGCAACAAACCAACAAGGCGACTACTCATACTGCCAGTTGCTTAATTATAGGTAACGTGCATTGTTATAGCCTGCAGGGGCTTGTATTCGTAGACCAGGACTAAGGCATAGTCCAAGACTAAATGTCAAGCCCCATATACAGATTTTAGCAATTTAGTCCAGCCTACATGTTTAATCTCGGACAGTCGGACTACGCTGTGCACGACTAAGGCCACATAGGAGACTATTCTAAGCCCGCTCCTAGCCATGGCTCTAAATATAGATCTGACTATAAGTGAATTCCGCGTTTTCATTAAATTTCATTAGCACTACGTGAAGGCTCGTGGATTTGATTGACTGGCACAAAAGGAATCGATTAAGTACTAAACGCTGATTGGATCATAGGATTCGGCACGGGTTGCCAATGGCGACGAACCATGTGCGTCATTTGGGTAACAACCACAACCGCATTGACAACAGGAGAGGGCACGCTGAGCGGCTCGAGTGTGGATTGGGCCTTGCTTCAACAGACATCACACCAACTCATCTTCATAAATGGAATTGGATTAGTGGGAAAACGATTCGCGAATATACGCTGCTGTGTTTAACGCTAAAGTAGCAATGCTCGTGGATTGGCCTCGGCTAAGCCTCAGATAACGCTCCCCGGGAAGGGCTTCGCATGCATCAAAATGTCAATTCGCAGGGAAAATAATAATTGTTGCGTTGAAAGCCATTCGATTCAACAATGCGTGGATCTCACAAGGCATCTCTCGTCAAGGGCACATAATATGACTGACCGCTTCCATTTAGAGTAATTGGCGAATATTAGCATGGCATGATTGCGAGTTTGGTTTTAGACGATCGATAGAAAAACACTGTTGAACGACCTTAAATTGAATCGCAGTTTGCAGACAGCAATGGTGATAGGGAATGGGGGATGGGGAGGCACCTGGGTGGTAGCACGGGTCTGAAATTCACAGCAAATCAACACGAGGCATACCATTGATAGGCGCACTGGTCCTTCTTGAATGTAAACACGCGAGGTTGTTGGTTCCGACGGATTGAACTGGAAGCATTCGCTCGCAGATGGACTCTTTTGTCTGAAATTCGACGACGGTGTGATGGTGGGAGAGCTGTGGGATACAAAAACGGAAACAAGGGATGATAAATCAAGGAGTTTAACGTCAGCACAAGCACACAGGAGCTGAACCACTGGAATGACTGCGTTCCCACGGCACCAACACAAGAGACATGCATCGCTCTGCATCGATGCCATTGTAACGCCCGACCCGATGCGATCATGGTTAATCGTAAACGACGTGTAGATCCTTAAAACGGTGCTAGCCATGAACGAGGCAAGGAAAACAAAGTAAGGATAAGGCACATCGAAACACGTAGAATAGTCTGTGCGATTGGGTGCACAAACTACAGTGGCTGCCACACGTGGTCATGAATAATGCGTCACTTGCGATTCGTAGGGACATCTGGTCATCTGCAGCTACAATGTGCCTCCGATTGATGCAACGTGCCTGCGTCTGCTATCGTCCAATGATAGACTCCGTTTCAGCATGCAAGCGTACTTGACCGTGGCCATCATCCGTTCGTTCAACATTGCCAGCGCCCGTGCAGCATCACCGCGAGTCTCATTGGCAGTACGACGTCTCAGCTATGCAAGGTTAGAGCTGACTGGTGCTCGGCCTCGTAGGGACGTATCGAGTTGCCATGACCTCAGCGGCTAGGTCAAGCTGACAAACATTGCGGCGGACGCTGTCGGTCGCCGGGCTATTGACACGATGACAGCCGTAAAGGCTTGGGCACAATAACAGTTGACTTGTGTGCACACGGCCAGCCAGGCGAAACAGGACGAGTTGACCACGACCGACGACCGCTCTCAGGAATGCGAAGCTCATGTTGCCCCATTTGGTTGCGCCATGTTTCACAGCTATTAGCAACCAGTCAACAGTCAGACCAACTCAGGTCACCATGGTACCCAGTCATGAGGTCGGTAAGAAAGAGACGCTCTCACTTAGTGACGTCATTAACACACATCAGCACACCATTGGACTGATACTGTAAACATCAGCAACTCAACAGCGTCAACCAACGACAAGGCAAATATTTGAAGGGTTGAGGATTGCCCGGGGCAGCCTGATTCCATCAAGCAAGTATAATGCATTGCGATGAGATGAGACGGAACGCAGACTGCTGTAGCTGTATCCATCTGCTTGGAACCAAGGACGCCTGCTGCGATTGCGTCATTGCTACCACACGAGGCGATCTGAAAGCGTTTCAAGAATTCGCCAGAACCTGTCCCCAGTCGCGAGTTATCCACGGGGAACAGCGACACGCTGACAATTTTACGATGGACAAATTCTTAGGCAAGGTGGTCATTCCCCTGAGGTCACATGTCGTGAAACTGGCTGCAGAAACAATGCGATAAGTGCTACACACCTTTTTGTTCCTTTGATCGATCTGATGGCCGTAATGGGAGCAGACATTCTTCGCGCGGACGGATCACGCATGCGCTGTTGAGAGAACAAACAAAGAACAGGGCTGACGGTTAAGATGAAGTATTCCCGTGGTGCCCGCAACAGCACGCCTCTGGAGACAGTGGCTTAACGGGTCGTCCTTCGAAGCCAACGAGGTATGCAGACTGAATTCCACATCAGAAGTCAAAACTAGCTGCGAGCACTGCCTAGGAATGGGAATCTTACATAGACAGACAGACAGAAAGACAGTCATAAGGATTTACAGAGAATATCTATATTTGAACAAATTTCAAATAAAGAATTCACACGTGGAAGGCAGACCTAACCTGCACTCACACGATACGGATACAGGGAAAAATACATCATCGCATGGACAAAAAACTTCTTGCCTATGAGGAAGTGAGTTTACAGCACGGTGTACAGTATCTTCTTGACAAGTGACTGCGATGCAATCACGTGCTTGAACAGCCAGACAGACAGACAGAAAAGACAGACTGACAGTCAGACCGACACATGGGTGAGCACAACCAAATAGCTCGACGAAGGAATAGACAGGCAAGCAGACAAATTGGCAATAACTTGAATGCCGTTGCATTATAAGTTATCCATCATAGACTACCGACGGGCTACAAATAGATACGTACCAGCGTCGGTGATTCAACATTGTCATCGAGGCGAAGGTCGTCGTGTGGAAAGCGATCTTGAACTTGCAAAACTTTGAACTATATAATCAAAACGAAACAGCAACATTTACTTAAAAATGCAATAGATTGCTGCTAATAGCTAACCTGTCTACAGAGACCTGCAATAACTATTTGGCCACTTAGATTCTTACTTGTTGAGTTGAATTCGAATGGAGAGTTCAGTCTAATTGGTCTTAGCATAAACTTATCGTTTGATTTGATTTGTTTGTCAAAGATGTTGAAAATTGATGAAGATGTTGATTATGTATGTATGTACATACATTTGGCAGGCAAGTACAGGCAAGAAGGACTTGCACCTATATACAGCCTAAAACGATTTACAAAATTTTCAAAGATTAACATTATCCAACTTACTTTGAAATGAACAAAGCTGAATGATGCTTAGATCTAAGGTGACCAAGGCAACATTACTTTGTAGACATAGTTGTTACACTTGATAGCTACCAATTGATGAGCTAAGCAATTGTTATTGCAACAACAGAAGCAGACGGCCAGTGCTAGAATAACCCTTATCCATTTATCCATTATCAATCATATGTGGCTTTGAAATGTGGACCAATCTTAAGTGTTCGGCACAACTGTCTCAACGGAAAACGCCACAATGGAACCGGACAAATAGATGGCAATCGGGCCCGTGGGTCTATTTTGAGTTCAACTGTGCGCGAGTGAATCTACACTGGATAAAGATAGACCAGATTGCCAGAGAAACGTGATCGTAGAAGAAAAGAGAACCATACCGGAAATGCGTCATTGAGATGCGATACAATACCCCTTCTACCAGATGAAAAGCGCCGCCATATTGCAGGGAAGTTCACTGGCAAGAACGGCAATCCAGCCTCGATTGCACAGCACAAGTAAATATCATCACAGCCTCCAAACAGGCGCGTAACTATGACAACTTTATGGGGAGTCGAGGTTACGTCATTACACAACGTTCCTTCGATTTTAGACAAAATACGATTATATACAAAATATTTCATATATAATTTATATATTTTACATATTTTATACAAAATATGTTCTGATCGAAATGCGTTCGCTCTCACGCATGCCAACCACCGTGAAAGGAAAGAGAAGCCTGCTATTAACTGCAGTCAGGCAGAATGAAATGTGACGGTGAAAAAAGTACTCTTTCTCATTGCGGTAATTATAGCAGGTCATATTAGCTGCGAAAAGATCAGGCAAGACCCCTCCTGACCCTGGTAAGTCAAAAACGCCGGACAATCTTGTCTTCTTATTTCTTTCGTCGCGTCTTGAACAGAATATTCGCTAACCGCACGTGCGCGTATATCTGTCAATGAATGAAAGCCTTTTTACAGCAAAACTGCGACCTTATATCGCTGCGATGTTTCGATGGATGAAAAACATGGCCGGTGAAGTAACAACGCTCGTCATCAAATCAAACCACACGGTAATTATGACAAACCAATTCAACGACGCTGAATATCAACAGTTTAGATATTTGACGGCAACTGATAAAGCGGATTTAAAGGCAGATAAGAGTAAAAGATTATGTGAAACTGGCTCAGTAGCTTTGCCGTGATACAGCAGAAGGGCTACACCGCACCATTCCACTTCGACAGGGCTGATAGATCGGTAAGGGTTCTAGAGCGATGCGTGCGCTTCAAATGCAACAACACATCCCACCAACAATCACAAACAGTCGCAGATTTCCGCAGCAAGGCAAACACATACGTTTAATAGGGGGTGATTAATAAGACTGTATTAAAGGCAAGACATTGAAAGAGGCATCGGCATGATGGCTAACGACAGAGTAGAAGTACATCATTTGAGAACGATCAAACAATTCACTTGCATTGATTGCCATGTAATGCCGAGTGAAAGTGATTAGCGCTGATTGATTCAATGCTGAAGGGACAGCCCACACCCTTTGTCGCCAGTGAATCAAGCAGAACCGCAAATCAGCGCACCTTGGAGGCATCCGAGGAGCGTACGACCAAGAGAAGCCTACCTTGTTGATCTTGTTATCGCCACTTTGTGTCATCGACAACGAACGACGCAATGCAAATGTCCTCAGTCCATTGCCAATTGCAGCCGAAGGAGCGAAAGGTAAACCGGTCAAAAGTACATCGTCATTCTTTGTACCCACGTCGCTCGATGAACGATTCCGCATACGCATTTTCGAGCGACAGTCCGGGTTATCACCTTGAGCATCCGATAATGTTGTTATATCGATATGCCTTCATGATTGGCAAAAAAGAACGAGAATGCGAGCAAAGAGGCGATCGCCTGCGCTGCCAGAGAGGACAAAGAAAACGGGTGAAGACAATGAAGTGATCGCATATTGAAGTAGTATCAAACGGAAGCAGGGTAATTGCCCTTCGGTCGTCTAGCTAGCAGCATCTCGAGGTGGTGGGACAGTACGGTAATACAGCAGGCAGCCAAAGGCGGCATGAAGCAATTAGCGGACGATAGTGCAGCAGAGACATGCTGCACCACGGCAGAAGAACATGCGAAGCGCGAAAACCTAAAGGATCCTGGGTAATCACAGCAAGCAGACACCGGTCAAGTTGCCAATAACAACCGACGGAGCATTGAAACGCTGTCCATGACATGACCTCATCAAGCAAATAGCAACTGTTTGATCACATCACATGTTGCAGTCGATCCTTTAGACTTGCTATCCCAAACTCATGATGAAGTCAAACAGATCGTTATCGTATTAAATAGAATTGATTCATAACCGTTTAGAATCAAAATCATTGCTGGTCATGTGACAAAGATTGAAATGCCACGTCACTGTAAAGCGTCACGATCTGTTGATTGCTCGTGCTGCCGTTTCACTGATCGCCAAGTGACATCAGCAAGGCAGTTTCAGGAGAGATGCAGCCGGAAGATAGTATCATCCCAAGGAGTGACTCAACGTAGAATTCATCATCCAATTCTTATCAGAGTAAACAGGACAGACAGATTGTAGAAAGATGGTAAAATAATTAAAGAACAAAGCATCTAGCACACGTGGACAAATAAACACAGAATTAACAACAACAAATCGTAACAACAGAACAAACCCAACAGAAATTGAATGCAAATGAAGGCCTACAATTTGCGGCTATCCCTTTCAGTAATTAGCTGTTGTACTTGTTGATTGATTGCTGTTGATTAGGGACTGGCTACTGTACCGTGCTGTCGTTGCCCAAGTAGCCGCAGTCAATCGTATTCGATCGCTTGCGTCTTCTTTCTTTGGAACGCGGGGACAAACGCGGCGATTTCGGCTTCTTCGATGTCCGTGGACTTGCCAGTGGTGATTTTACTAACAGTGCAGAATCGCTCTTTAACTTGGAACGAAAACTCATCGCGACAGAGCGCGCGATAATTTTGTCTCAGAATGAAGCGATCCACAATAAGTAATCCAATCCTCAATCTAGCATCTCGATAACGCAATAACAGAACAACGAGCCATCAGTAAATCCAAGCATTGATTCTCGCGTATCCATCGCGTAAAGATCAACGTACAGGTGCGACCAATTTGCGGTATTGTTAATCCAGATAGCATAAGTGTAGCTTGTTGTAGCAGCGACCGCGGTTACGCAGGGTAAAGAATGGCCTGCCGATCATCCGAGAGGCGACTGAACTCAACTGCTGCCGGTTGAACGATACCTGAGCGCTACAGACTGAACGTTGTCTGTTTGTTTGTCGCGATTACGATGAGTAGCCGTGTGCGATCGACGCAAGATTGACTATGAAATGAAGGCGGGGATGGCGGCGGATGGATATTCGCCCCTACTCTCGTTCTTGTGTCCTCCGATCGCGTTCGTGTCGACTGCAGGCAATGGGATGTGCAGCGAACGCAATTGAATGTGCGCAGGTCGCAAAGCAGGAACAAACAAGTTTACAACATTGGAATTGGAGAAATACGACGTGGATAGATAAAATGGGGAAATCACTCTGCTCTGGTTTACTTAAGGCGATTCATTAGTACATCGCAAGATTGATCGAGCAGAACTACGCGGGTTGGGCTACATCGTATTGGCTTGACGACAGAAAGAACATGTGCAACACTCGGCAATTGACTGCACGCTTTGTGAATGGGTGATTGTTACTCAAACACAACAAGGCGAATCCCAATGAAACGATTGTTCATAGAGCAGATATTGGATCTACTAGAGAGGGCCACGACCTACAATAAACCAAGTACCCCACGACAACATCAGGCCAGGAACTGTTCTCTTCAAACCCAAGAAAACGAGTGGGCCACAAGACAAAAGAGAACGTTGTTCAATGGACAAGAAAACTCGTCACAAAACCAGACGCTTGCGTGACTGAACAGCAGTAGGACAGAAGAGGACGTCACCAAAATGTACCACATTGAATGCCCATTCGGCAGTCGGGCATCGTCTGGTAGCATATTCTAGCGACATAGGCAAATAAGGCGAGATTCAAGGATCGATTGGATGCAGGTCACATATGATATGCGTAGCAGCACGCTCAATCCTAGATACGTACGTCGGCACAATTGGCGTCATTTGATTACCAACGACACCGAACGAGGCAATGGTGGATGGCAGAGACCATTGTGTCAGGCGAAGGATTGGAGAGAGTGGATGACAAGGAATTAAATCACGGGCAGCAAGGCCATGATGTCATTATGAAAGGTGAACGCCTGAATCATGTAACCGTTTGACGCAGACGCTTTGAACAATGCAAAAGTATACTGCCAAAGGTCATGAAATTCACAGCACATACGCTGGCCTCTAAGTTCTGTTTGGAATTAACCATAAGCACAACACATGTGAACAATTACAAGTCAATCTATGAAGACGTTTTGCACGCGTCAGCTGTGCACGGAGTTCACGTACCTCGTTCTGTGCCCTCGAGAAATCAATGTTTCTGTTGACAGCGACCTGAAAATATTCAGAAACACAAGAAATTATGCAACGCAAACCAGTGACGGACAGAAGGATCAAATGGTTGATAGTCGGAGCACCTCTGGTACAAACGTAAATGCATATATGACATTTTAGAGTGTGATTTCAAGGTATAAGTTGACTCGAAGGATTACAATGAAACCTGTTTATAACGGTCACCTCTGGAACGTCAGTAAAATGACCTTTATAGACAGGTGGCCTTTCTGTCCACGTATTTCTTTAGATAGTGTCATTTTGGGGTTATGAAGAGTGGCCTTTATACACTTTATACACATGCGGCTGCTCTGTAGAGGTGGCCGTTAATACAGGCTCGACTGAACCTGCTGTAATGTGGAGACATTTTCCTTAGAATTTGGATTTGCATACATGTTCAAGATGAACAACCGACTTCCGTATTTTGCGATATCTCATGTAAACAGATATCTTTACAGAAATCATTTCCCCGAGCACAGGCTTAAACTATAACCAGGAGCGAAGCGAATCCATTGGAAATCTTTGACAATTATATTTGCATTACGTATATGTCCTTATTCAAAGCATTCAAACAAAGAATTCACATGTAGCAGGTTATATACATATAGCTTTTACGCTGCATGGACAAAGGACACAAATTAATACATCGGCAACTGTATTTTAGCAATAAACATTAGAGTGACGTAATAATATCCGAATAAAAACTGTTTCAAACTAACGCGAGACAACTCTGATTTGAATATATTCTCTCACGCTGCACGGAAAAAGGACACAAATTAATACATCGGCAACTGTATAGTTATTAGTTATGTGGTAATATATGATTTAATCCACAAGATCTATTGCGATCCGTTTAGAAATTCAATAATTGTTTACAACAAAAATATGTAATTATGTGTTATCTAGCTAGCTTGCCCTATAATCTGCGAATAGCTTGAATACGTATATCAAACTATAAGCTTTACTCTCATACTAACCAGTCGCGTAGCCAAGGGGGGAGGGGCGAGGGGGGCAGTCGCCCTCCCAATGCTCTTTCAAGTCATAAATTAAACAAGGCGAAATCCGGTGAGAAACTAGTTGGGGGTGAGGGTAACGCTTTTCTGTAATATGAATATTACTGTCTTACTGTGAGTGAATCAGGAATCTATATAAATATTCTTACTGGATTCGAAACTGCAGTTCTGCAGAAAACTCTAACGTGTTCTTGCAGGTACACCAATCCCCCATAATTAAACACTGGCTACGCCACTGATACTAACCTGTTTGAAATTGGATTGAATATAATCTAGGTCGTCCTGGTTGAGATCACTCTTAGGTGCCGTGATGAGGTCGGTCAGGAATCGGTCATACTGTGGAACTCGCTGGATCTGAAGGACATCAACACGAAAGATTACCAAATGACGAATGTAAAACAACAGAAGTACAAGGTTCTCTGCACTGCTGTTGGTTGTTTGAGTTAGCTGTCGGTAGACGAATGCGTCTGTAAGAAACAAATTCACAGCATACTGTAGAACTCAACATGGACGCCATTATCTCAAGCTCCACATTACATTTATTTTTAGATAAACCGATAACTTGCAAAAGTAATTCTGGTAAAAATTTCTAATACAATATAATTAATTTCCATACAATCGAGTACTATAAAATTACTCTATAAATATTAACAATACTTGCTACTAAACTAATTTATTGAAGAAATAAAATATTAATAAAAACCTGACCTGACATTACATAACTTAGTTTTTTTCATAAATAAATGGCAGACACAAAGATCGATCTCTCGCTGGCAACTCAGAAAAACTGTTATCCAAATCATGCTTGAAAGGGGCGATTGAAAATAAAGTCTGAGAAGTCTTTAATCTTCTTCACCCAACACGCAGTTCGAAGCTTTTCAGCTCTGACAGGCCTTTTTTCCCACCTCGGCAGCGCGCAAAATTTCAAAACAAATAAATGTAACCATTAATTCATTATTCAAAAACATATTTCAAGCTGCATTGAACTAAAGGTTATTGTGACTTCCAGTATTGATAGGTCAAGAGGCGGAGACAGGCTGGCCAGTGGGGCTTGGCGTTGTACAGTTCAAGCTGAGCATTTTGAAAAGGATAGCGGTTTGACGGCCTATCTTTACAGTATTCGAAACTACACACACGTGAAATTTCAGATAAATAAGTCAGAGACAAAATTAGACTGAAGTACAACACCTTTTATCGCCGGATTGCTGCAAGCTGGAAATTCCAAGACGGGACAAAACAATTACAATTCAGGAAACAGACACCCGGTGTTAGAATTACTGTAGCTACAGTAGCGGTAATTTGATTTAAAATAAATAAATAGATTTTTATAAATCCTTCATCGCACTTGAAACAGTTTTCCGATACACCTGCAAGCCAGCCACAACACTTGTCAACGTCAATGCAAAAACAAAAGCATCATCAGTTAAAAGTTGATTCCATTGAACAATTGTGTTTGATCTGCTCAAGAGCACATCAGCAAGAAGTGAAGTGCAGAGAAAACAACCCCAAAATGCTGTGGGAGATTTGAAGTGGGATATAAGGTGCTGGCGGAAATGCAACGCCATCGATTGCGGGTAAGCAACAATAGGATTTCAAGTGCACTAAACTCAGACCTACTTGAGTACGCGATCTCTTCCGGTAGGCGGTATATTGGTGGTAAAACTTCGGTTTCATCACTTGGTATTGGCTACATAGAGGACAGTTTCATGGCCAACAGAGCATCGCGACACAGCGCAAAGAGCAACCTTCGAGTTGACAGGCGGGCAAATGCTGACGACGAAGCAGCGAGCTCCGATTGGGCGAGCGATCAGGCGCCTACCGTGGGCAAGCAGTGGCACGCAGCGTCGGCTCATCTGACTAGCAGTGGAAGACGTCAGTGGCATGCGACGATCACAAACTGTTACGGATTACAAATTGATCGCGCAAATTAGCCATTCCGTCGTTGCAAATGGAGTAATTCGAATGAATTGCAAAATTGTCTGATCCAGAGTAAAAGAGGTCACCGAAATTAAACGACTATATATCGCAAGTCAAGTGGGGCAGTGTGTGGGGGCGGGGTTCCTCCCTGGTAATGTTGTTCCTCCAGTCCACAGCTCCAGCCCAGCCTACAGCCTGCATCACTCCCAGAGTCTCTCAGCACGTGCTCAGAATTCCTTTCTACATGTTTAGAGTTGTTGCAACTGCATCACCTTGCTTTCAATCGGCACTACAAAGCTTGGAAGGTGGACTGATTGACTTTTAAACGTTACAGATTAAGCTGTCAATGCAAAGGCCAGCTGGTATGAGTTGGTACAAATCGGCGGCATTATATTGCCTCTTACCTCTTTGACACTTACGTGCAGACACGCTTGCACTGGAAGCGATTTGGATTGCTTCAGAGGGCGCTTTGACCCTGTCAGTCGCCTGAAAACAGCCGGGGATTCCATCCTATTGTTGCAATGAGAAATCGGCTGCGTTGTTCTTGTCAAACGTGTAGCGTACAAACAAGTAAGGCCGATTTGAGGTAGACACTGCAGAGATTGATTGTAATATCCGGCATAAATCCTCCAATGTCACGAGTCTATGTCACTGATGGTTGAGGCTGATAAAAGGCACACGTGCCCGGTCCACATCATTATGACTCCATTACAATGTACAAGCAAGAGAAGCGAATACATCCAAGTTAGTAGAAAAGATATCAGCTACAAAAGAGCACCAGAACAGTGTCCTTTGGCATGAGCAAACAGTGGTAACGAAACACAAGGAGAAAGACTGTGCGTTTACACAACGCCGACCAGCACGCGACAATGTGATGTCGTAACGCGATGCAAATCCCATTCAAAACAACATTTGCACCAAGGTGCAACACGCTGGCAGAGACCGGCGTTTCTCCGATGACAGCACCGCTAATAAACGACTGCTGATAAAAATACCAACATTAGTCCTCAGATTCGTCGCAAGATTGAGAGGTAATCTGTCAATTTCTTTCCCCAAATAAAATGACTTCGCAGTACGCGATCTCCGAATGTAAAGTTCTACGTCACGTCAAATCCAAGCGATCTGCAGACGCAATAAACGCAATGCAAGTTCCCTGGAAGGCACAACCGAGGAGCGGGACACGTGCGTCGAGTGGAAGATGCTCCCTTGCCACTGGAAACCAAGCGTTCTCGCAGCTCGTTGCAGATTGCAATACCCCCAAGTGAGTAGGTCACGACAGGAGGGGGACACTTCTTTCTCCCACCAATAGTTGCATCAGTAATTACATATTGATGTCTTAAATCTCCGATGAAAATTTAATTTGCCGCAAAGCCGTTGCAAAAGAACGACCCGCACCGACGAATAACAAGACGGAACGACAGCAGAATACAGTGATGGCATGAAAGCAATGGAGATTGATTCGACTGTGGAGATATTGCTTTGACTGTCAAGCTGCGCCGTGCAGAAGGCCTCAGTCACAAAAGACCATTTGCAATCACGGAAACATTCCCCAAGGAAAAGAGAGATTGCACGAGCAATAAGAATGATGAGATATAGGGTGTCGGCAGTAAAAGCAGAAATGCCAAATACTGTACTGCACTATGCAACAACATAATTATCAAATCTTGAAATAATAATTATGGCCCGGTGGATAATAGTTGCTGTTGGCAACACGATTGCCTGATTGACACGGGGGGTGGGGGGGGGGCGTTCAAATTGTACGGCGGTGGTGCCGAAAGCGATGATGTCGCTATACGATAACAGAAGCGACTGAGTGAGAACAGTCCGATTAAATATTTCCCCTGTGTCCTTGTCGAAGGTTAGCTTTGACGTGGATGAGCTGTGCGGGGCAAGGTTGCTCTCTGGTTTCACGACGTGAATGGATTGACCGGTAGTTGTGGTCTTCTTCATCGATTGCGATGTCTAAATAATCAACCAGCGATGCGAAAACAAAACGCCATTTGTACATTTAAACGGCATCTCTTTCTTTCTACAATCATTCTATAGTAGAAAAACGGAAACACATCGGTCATCCTTCAAATTGTGAGACTGATTCCAGGCGAGGTTCGTTTCCTGGCGTAACATGATCGGTTGCTATTTTGCGAAATGACGTCCAAGATCTGATCTCTGAAATTCCCACGACCATGGCACCGTTGGAGAACTGGTATCATAACACTGGTAATAAGTCCGAAGACTGTGTGTGTACTTTAGACATTGCGTTTTCTCAGGTGCAGCACAGCGTTACGATTCTGCGAGACAGGGTGCTTCCATTTCCCAGTGGAAA